>JAQFYV010000469.1:0-11279 GCA_034695065.1 Choneiulus palmatus | reverse complement strand
ACCCCTTCACCCGCTTGTGGGACTTGGTCAGGTACGAGCTGGGGGTAGGGGGCGCCACTGTCCTCAAGGTCGAGAAAATGACCTCTATGGCCAGGAATGCCGTCCTCAAGGTGACCCCGGACGCGTGGAAGGAGTATTGCGGCCAGGTGCGGCAGGCCGAGGAGGACATGTGGGAGCTGGACAAGCTGACGGACGACCTGATGGACAAGTGGACGGGCGATCTGAGCGACTCGAGCTCGTCCAGCGACGAGGACGAGGACAGTGACGTCAAGTGCGAGATGTCCTCCGACAACGAATACGATGACCTCATGGCGGGGCAGGTCCTCGAGACCGCCATGACAGTTGAGCCAAATTATCTCGTCACTAATTCCTAATTACGGTCCACCAAATAGTGGCACGAACCTCAGTTATAGTGGCATGCCGTTTTTCAGGTGAGCATTGCAAGCGCTGTTGAGTAACATTTTATGTTTTTGTTTGTGGCTGGAATGCAGGGTGCGGACCGATTTGCAGAATCGTTGAGCAACTTTTTGCTGATTTTTTGAACAATTGTGGCGAGATGGGTCCGATTTCCGACCGCTGCGGCAGCTCTTGTTTCGGGCGAGCGAGAAAAACGTTTCGGAGGTATATTTTCTGTTTTTTGTACCGTGAAATGTGTTTTTTTGGACATAAAACTTCGTGATATGCAGAATTTTTGAACAGTTCTTTGCTAATATTTGGGTTAATGTTTTGGGCTTGAGTACGGAACCGTAATGTTAATCTCCATAGAGATTTTTAGCCATTTAGAGGTACATTATTTTTTTTATCCAAATGACATAAAAATACATAAAAAAATACCGAAATTTGTGGAATTTTATAAGCTAGGACTAGAGGGTATTTTGGTTTTTGTAAATAATTGCAATTAATTAAATTAAAAATAAAAACCAAAAAGAATTAAATTTTAAACATTTTCCATCCATCTTTAAAATCTGTTATAAATCGTCCTAATTTCGCAGGACAAAAAGAAATACGGTATGTTTTAACTGATGAAATTCTGTACATTTTAGCATTTTTATATATTTTTCATAAATTTTTTGTTGATGAAATGCAGGCGTTCTAATATTTACAATGCTTGTATTTCATCAACCAAAATTTATAAAAATATATAAAATTGCTAAAATGTAGAGAATTTCATTATCTAAAACATACCGTAATTCTATTCGTCCTAGGAAAAATGGACGATTTATAACAAATTTTTTAAGATGGATGGAAAATGTTTAAAATTTCATTCCTTTTGGTTTTTTATTTTTGTTTTGTTAATTGCAATTTTTTACAAAAACAAAATACCCTCAAGTCCTAGCTTGTAAAATTCTACAAATTTCGGTATTTTTTATGTATTTTTTTTGTCCTTTGGATAAAAAATTTATGAACTTCGAAATGGCAATAACTCTATTATAACTCTATGGAAAACTACCCCTCCTTAAATAAGTCAGTTTGTATGTCATGTAAAATTTTCTACACTACCCCTGTGTAATTTTGTGTCACACAATATTTATTTGTCATTAGCATAAAATTTGCTAAATTTTTTGAAAAACCTCTGTTTGTCATTTTCATTTAAATTCATTAATTTCAGTAAATTTCATAATTCATTTAAATATCAGGGAAACCTAATTACAAAATTCATTATGAACTCTGATGTACATGATTTTTTTAAACACGTTTAAAGGGGAAGACCACACTAGAAAAAGGTATTTTTCTTTTGAAAGTATACCTTAGGAAAATACTATTCACAAAAATTCACAAACTTCTATGTTATGCTTAGTTATAGAAAAAGTTAAAAATGTGTCGAAATGTCAATGACATGGTAATGACGTCGCTGACCCGTATTTTTCAATGCACGTGAAAATTAAGAAAACACAAGGTGCAATTTGCACGTGCAAGGCATTTGGAACAAATCACATGAGTACATTCTTCTTTGCTCGAAAGATTTGGTTCGATGACATCAGCAACTGTCTAATTTCAAATTTATTTTAATTTTTTATAAAATAACTATGCATAACGTAGGGCGCAGGTATGAAATTATAGGAGGAATGTTTTCTTAGTGAATACTTTTGAAAGAAAAATACATTTTTCTGGGGTGGTCATCCCCTTTAACTATTAAACAAGATTTGCATGCCGGTATCTGAATTTATTTTTAGTTTTAAAATATGCCAAAATTTGAACTTAAATGTCCATTTTTCTTCTAGATGGTAAGCATGCCACTCGTGCTATCGAGCGACGCAAGTGCATCCGCGAAGGCATGCAACGGCTGTGCTCGCTTCTCGTGCCCTTGGGCAGAGACCCAAATCCTAATAATCCAACTAAAATCGCCAACCACAATGTATTGAGTATGGTACGAGAAAAAACACCCCTAGCTAGTGCCAATGTTCATTTAAGTGTTGTTTCGATTACGAAAATTTCTTTTCCAAATAGACACGGGCGACCATCAGGCACTTGCAAAAAGATGAACGGGCATTACTCAGAACTAAACGGAGGTTAAACAAAGAACGTACACGACTATTCGAAAGATACACTCAGTTGCTCAAAGGTTTGTTGATAATTTGAAATGGTTATACGAGTGTCATTGCACCCTGTTCCAAATTCGGATTAATGTTTCATGTACGCGGCTTTTAGGTTCCAGCATGGATGCGAAAAAGCAGAAGGAGACAATTCATAAACTGGCAGACGAAATTCAGGGATGCTGCAAGGATCGTTCGGACCGAATTGAGGTAAGATAATCAGTGATTTAGCAAATTTTGGGGCTTTCGCTTACATTAGAATATATAATTATTAAAGTGTCTTTGAATGTAATTTGTTTTATCGTACATTTCCTTAAATTGCCTTCAAAGTTGAAGCTACCAAGGGGTCATAGTTTAAGGAGGGGTTTCAGCCATGTTATCTGCCTATAGACATACTTTTACATTGCCGTGTAAAAAGTATTGCTTTAAGATTTGTGCAAGATTTGCTTTAAAAAGTATTGCTTTAAGATTTGTACAAGATTTGCTTTAAAAAGTATTGCGATTAATATAGTAAAAAATGATACTGTTTTTCCTGGAAATTTATTATTTTTCCACCTATATTAAAAAAATTGTTTAAAAGTCATCCATATGTCGTAGGAAGAACCAAAATGTATTACAAAATATGTAAAATGGCTGAAATGTAGAGAATTTCATCAGTTAAAACATACCATCGTTATTTATAACAATTTTTTAAAGATGGATGGAAAATGTTAAAAATTTCCTTTTTTTTTTCGTTTATATTTTTCATGTTATTAAAATCAATTTTTTTTAAAAAAAATAACATCTAGTCCGAGCTGTTAAAATTCTACAAATTTCGGTATTTTTTATATCCTTTGGATAAAAAAGTAATGTACCTCGAAATTCTAAAAATCTCTATGGAGATTCCAACTCAAACTCACTCTTAAGGAGGGGTTTCAGCCATGTTAATCGCCATAGACATTCTTTTACATTGCCATGTCTAACCAGAAGACATAAATATACATAAAAAATTAGAAAAAAATTGTAGAATTTTAATAGCTAAGTGAATTGCTTGGGTTTGCTTTAAAAAAGTATTGCTAATAATCCAATAAAACATAAAATGTGTTTTTATGAACATCAATCATTTTTCTCCGCCTTTCTTTAATAATTTGTTAAAAATCGCCCATATGTGTTAAGAAGAAAAGGACGACTGCATGTTTTAAAAGATGAAATACTCTGCATTTTAACATTGTATTATCTTGTAAAGGTTGGTTGATGAAATATACGCGATTGAAACATTTAGGCTGCGATAATTTATCAACCCAAAATGTATAAATACATAAAATGTGGCGTATATCATCAGTTAAAACATACCGTCATCATTTTCTTCCTAAGACAAATGGACGATTTATAAAAAAATTTCAAGATAGGCGGAAAAAGGATATATTCTCATCAAAAACAATTAATTTTTTATTGTATTAATTGCAATACTTTTTTAAAGCAAACCCAAGCAATATTTTTTTTCTGAAAACAAATATGTAATTATCAAAATTTGAAAAAAATTGTTATTGTAACAAAAAAAAAGTTGTGTGGTCATAGTTTAGAAAAGGGGCTCTTCAAATATTTTTTTTTTTTTTTTGAAATTTGGCAGAAAATTCTTTAAATATAAGACAATAATTCTTATGGGATTCCTTAATTTAATATCTTGTGTTTACACATACAGTATATGAATGTCAAAGACATTGTTTTAATTATGTTTTATTAATTTTTTGTCTTGAATTTATTGTTTTTAGATATCCGTGGTTTCCTCTATGGAATCACTTAATTTCTTTACGTCTTCAAACAGCCAGTCATATAGCAAAGGTAATTTTAACATTTTATTATTAAAGACGAAGACCATCCTGGAGAAAAGGTATTGAAAAAAAAATAATTTAATACAATTTAAACACTATGGTATGAGTATTTATTTATTTTAATCAAAAAGGAAAATATGTGGACAGATGACATCATTAACAATCTTATGGTATCTCATACATGAACATAATTTTTTTAAATTTATTGTTAAATAGTTAAGGTTAACGATACCGAAATCTCAGAAATAGTATTTTTTTAATTATAACATTTAAAGAAAAATACTTATTTCTAGGGTGGTATTCACCTTTTTTTTTTGTTACTATTGTTTACGACCCTTCTTGCTAAATTGTCTTGGAATTACGTCTCAGGAAAAGAAGCTGGAAAAAGTTGCAACAAGAAGTTAGACGAGGACTGGCTTAACGTCGGGAACATGTCGCCCAATTTGAGCACCACCGGTTCCTCGGGAAGCGACAGCGATGCAGAAACCACGCCGAGGTCACGGGCGGAGTCCAAACATCCGTTTTTGCAGACGACAGGAGACCAGCTAACCAAGCTGAGAAAATGGCTTTCCACCGAGTCCTCTCAAGAATCCCGGCAGCAGAACAAGAATCTCGTCAACGGCATATCGAAAACAATCGCGGCCGGACAACCGCAATCTGTGAGTCTCTCGCCGACAAAGCCGCTCATGACGACTGTCAGACTAAAACCGTCGGGAAGCGCCCCCTCTTGGATACCGCTGCACGAGTCGACGACTGCTCAGTCATCCGCCAAACCGCCAAATGTGAAAAGCAGCACCAAAATATTTCCGGTTGGCGCCGTCCAAACCACTCTTGTAAGCAATAAACCAACGCACTCTGCACCTGCATATTCATGGCCAAACCTACCCTTCGAAAGGCCCAGATTTCAGGCTAGCATCCTACAGAGGGCGAAGGTGGTCACTAAAGACGTGACACCGACGTCCAGTGCTCCTAGCCTCAGCAGCGCCGCCGCCGCCATTGCCAGTTCGAACTCGAGATGGCTCACCAAAATTTTGCCCAAACCTAGTCTGAATCCCAGTTCCAGCTCCCCTAGTGGTTCTCTCGGCACCAGCGCCCCTAGTGGTTCTCTCGGCATCTGCGCTCCTAGTGGTCATCCCAGTGGTGGCACGGGTTCTTTGAACAGCGGCACCTCCAACGTGGTTATCATTGATAAACCCATCGTGGTTGCCAGCGGTGGCATTGCCCCCGCCGCCACTCGCGGCCCACCCGGTACCATGCCAGGAAGCAGCACCCCTGGCGGCACGCTTGCTAAAATCACCAAGATGATGATCCCCAGACTGCAGCGCCCCTCCCCCTTAGCTAGCATCAACACTAATCCCGTAAAAACCTACGCCACCAGCACCAATGTCATGGGTCCCAACGGCAAACCCATTCCGTTCTTCCGTAGCGTTTCGGCGGCCAGCTTTCCCACCGGCCCTTCTGGGTCCCTGTCGCCCCTCACTAGGACCATGGTGCCGAAAGGCACTACGCTTTTTATCGGCGTGATACCTACCACCACCAGTTGCACACAAGTACCGACGCACACGATCACCAGCCTGACTAACTCGGTTTCCAAATTTCCAGGGGCCTCGGACAAAATGACGCCCATCATGGCCATCTCGCTGCCGTCCTCGGCCACCTCCATCACCCTGGACGGCAAGAAGTTGTGCCTGTTGAAACCCGGCCGCCCTCCCGCCAACGTGGTGACCTCCGTCACTACGGAGGAGCCCCCAGTGGAGGATTCTGCGGCTGCGGTTAGGACCGGTTCTGCACCAAATACAGATGGCGCGGTAAATTCCGTAACAAATGCGGCGATTATTGCCGAGAATTGTGACTCGAAAGCTACTTCTGTGGCTAATTCTGTGACAGGGATGGCCACCTCGGGAAGTTCTGTGCTAGAGGCGAGTTCAGCCACGGTAGCAAATGATGGCAGTACTTGCATTGCAATGACAGCACCTGGTGGCAGTAGTTCTGTTGCGGAAACGGCACCTGGTGGCAGTACTTTCGTTGCTTAAACGGCACCTGGTGGCATTACTGACATTGCTGAAACGACACCTAGTGGCAGTACTTGCCTTGCTACGACGGCACCTTCTGAAAGTACTAGCATGGCTGAGACGGCATCTAGTGGTAATACTTTTGTTGCTACGACGGCACCTTCTGGCAGTACTAGTATGGCTGAGGCGGCACCTAGTGGCAGTACCTTTGTTGCTGAGACGGCACATAGTGGCAGTATTTGTGCTGCTGAGACGGTATCTGGTGGTAGTACTTGTGCTTCTGAGATGGCACCTGGTGGCAGCACTTGCGTCACTGAGACGGCACCTTGTGGCAGTACTTTGGTTGCCGTGACGTCATTGACCTCAGAAGATGCTGCAAATTGCATTATACCAACATTGGAGACTTCGGCAGACTCCACCGCTCCACATTCTGCTGCTCCAACAGCGACGACAGTGCCACCGGATGCCATTTTAGACGAAGTTACGACGGCTTCCCAGGAGGCGACGGCAGCCATTTTAAACGAAGAAAAAGCCGAAGTCATGAATGGAATCTTGGAATCTCCGCGTTTGATGGAAGCTCTGTCCAATCCCAGTAAAGAAGACGGGAAAGTCGTAGGAAACCTCTCCAAAGGATTAGGCGATGATAATTTCCAAATCAATACGGACTCAAACGGCGGTCTGGGGCTGAATATTACAGTTCCAGAGGAAACTTCCACGCTGCCTTTCCTGGACAACCAACTGTTAATGCCAGTTATCGAGTCTATACAATCCCTGGCCGCAGATTTGGACGACGCAATTTCCAACGATGATCCCGTGGGATGTGCCCGGGAGGTGACAACGGCGCCGGCCGAATGTGCCGTCGCCGTGCCTTCAGAGGACGATTGGCCGAAAATCGTGGCCTTTACTTCGATATCTGAAGACGAATTCTTGTGCGAAGAAGTCGAGGTGGGCAGGCAAGATGCGCCGCCCGAGGAGGAAATTCAGGTACCCTTGCTCTAGGATGAATTTATCCGTGTACATAATTCTATGTAAAAATTATTTTAAACTTAAAATGCGAGATGCAGAATTTTTTTGTTCGTTTTTCACCCTCTTGTGTTGTTGTTTTCTGTCCTAATCAAAGAGATACACGACATGAAATTAAGCGAGATCCTGTCGCTCACTTGTTATATAAATATATTTTTTTCCATTTCGTGTTTACACGTAATTCTGCGAGAAAGCAGAAATCACAGCTATACGCATGTACATTATGCATTTTTTAAAGAATAATATTTAATTGTATCTTTTTTTATTAAATCTTTCACCGTTTTCGATCGATAATAATCGACTGATTGATCGCACTGGGATTCTACAATCCGAAAAAAGTATGGAATGTCTGGGAAGTTCAATAGACATGGAAAGTCATTATTGTCACAAAATTGGCCGACATAATATTTTTTTTTCTTTTCAATTGTACAAGTATGGTAACAGTGGGCTTGAGTACATAGCTGTAATGTTAATCTCCATAGAGATTTTTAGCCATTTCAAGGTACATTAATTTTTTATCAAAAGAACATAAAAATACATAAAAAATACCGAAATTTGTAAAATTTTAAAAGCTAGGACTAGATGTTATTATTTTTTTTAAATTGCAATTAATTAAAATAAAAATAAATACGAGAAATAATGAAATTTTAAACATTTTCCATCCATCTTTAAAAATTTGTTATAAATCGTCCATTTTCCTAGGAGGAAAAGAAATAAGGTATGTTTTAGATGATGAAATTGTCTATATTTGCGCAATTTATATATGAGGTGTGTCCCAAAAGTGAGCGTACTGATTTTTTTTCTTACGTAATGGCATCTCTACATTACATTTGTATATATTGGCATGTTGGTAGTCGTAGGTACCTGTCCAAACTTGTTTCAACACGATCAGTTCACTCAGTGCAGAGCTACCGCTGTTTGTGTAAGGTTGTGTTTCAATAGCTCGTTACGTTTTCAATGAAGGGAAATTATGAACAACAGTATGCTTTGTGTGAAACTCAAGAAATCTGCCGATAATTTAACCGAAAGATTTCTGATAATTTAACCGAAGCTTATGGGGATACCACTCTATCGAGAAATATGGTTTTCAGATTTCACAAAGCTTTCAAAGAGGGTCAGGAAAATGTTGAAGATGAACCCCGTTCTGGATGGCTAGTGTCCTGAACCAACAACCAAAATGTGCAAGTTTTGAGAGCTGTAATGGCAAAAGACCGACGGTTGAGCTTAAGAATGGTTGCAGAACAAACGGGCTTGGATAAAAATGCAATTCATAAAATTTTAATGGATGTTTTGAAAATGCAAACAATTTGGGCAAAATTTGTTACCAAAAACTTGTCACACAGCGCTTTCAATTAGGGGGGTTTAGTAAAAAAAATATCGTTACACTTCCACAACTCCCCTATAGCCCTGACCTAGCCCCACGTGACTTTTTTATCTTCCCCAAGATGAAATCCAAGTTGAAAGGTCATCATTACGGGACTGTGGACAACATCCAAAGAAGTGTAACCAAGGAACTAGACACAATTCAATTTTCAATTCAACTTATTACCCTACAGTCAGCAATTAAATGCCATTTGGTAGGGAGGTAATCGCACTCTCAGAATAACTATCCTAATTAATACGAGATTTAATGTGAGACGAGTGCGGTCGTGGCCGACTTTTAGTGGAACTGCCTCAGCATTCTCCTGGAGGAACTTTGGGAAACCACGAAAACGAAAGTCAAGACAGCCGACCTGGGAATTGAACCCAGGTCTCCCGAATGCCAGTCAGGTTGTCTTACCAACTAGACTACAGTGGACCTATTGAGGCAATTCTCAGTTTAAAGGTGCAGTGTCGTGAAAACTGTTTTGTTCCAAAATGGGGCTCCATGCACGTGTCATCTGCAATTGGTTTGTCAGTATTTGCACGTGCATGGATCCTCATGTTGGAACAAACAACTAGTCACGACACTGCATCTTTAAGGTACTCTTGAGTCCACTGACAGTTGCCTTCTACAAATCTAACAACCTTTTTCTGCACCACTTCGATGTCCTGCATTTGAGTGGCCGCATAAGGGCTCCACACAGGTGCACAATATTCCGAAATGGGTCGAATCAAAGCAGGGCCGTAGTCAGGATTTATGTTCCAAAGGGGAGACATTGACTGGCTAAACCGACCATGCTACTGATATGGTTGTTCCACCACACGTCCACTATGTTATCTGGACACTAAAGCATTTCACAGAACTATCACAAGCTTAAAGAACACCATGAAGACTATACAGGGGCATACTCAGGATTTCTTTTCGGGGGGGATGGGAGGTTCCAGCGCTTTTCCGTGTTAAGTTTTAAGATGGCGCCTAAAATGCATGGCCGGGATCCCTTCAATTGGTTCCATAATAGCTGTGTTAACCGGTAAAGTTGGCACCTATGTTGTGTTGGCACAGCTACAGCGTGTCTTCATAAATTGGGAAGGGGGGGGAGGGGGGCATTCCGGACCCCCCAGACCCCCCCCTCGGTAAGCCCCTGAGACTGTATGTTGGCACTATTCTTCCTCTTCTAAAATCTCATCATTAAACATTTTATCTTAGATCACTTTGCAGTGCAAATAACTTGTAAGAAGGAACCTTCATTTATCCCAGACTCACAGTACATTGCAGTCGTTTGCAAAAAGCTTTAAATTACAGTTAAGTGCACTAGGGATAACATTTATAAAAAGTAAATAAAGAAGGGGTCCTAACATACCTCACAGGAGTACTCCTGGGGTAACCACTACCAAGATTGACATGAAACAATCTACTTTGGTTATACCACATTGATCATAATTTTTCATAAAGGATACCCCAATTTATGAAATTAGTTACCGTTATCAAAAATAATAATTTCTATGAAAACATTCACCATGATATTTTTTATAATTTAAATGTAAAACATTGAATTTAATTTAAAACGTTCTATTGCTTTGGCCTAACATTCAACAAAGTAGTAATCAGTACATTCATAATGTCATCGAAAAAGTCATCAGTCGTGCTGATGACTTTTTAGATGATATTTTGAATGTGCTGAATGTATTTTTCATTGATATGTCGACATGATTCAACTTCTATGCGTTATATATATACGTGGCATCTTGCTGATTAGCTATTTGGTTTTTCTTCTATTACTACAAGGCATGCAGTCTGTTTGCTAATGCTTATCAATAAAAAAAGTGATTTTCTTTAGAATTTCACAGTCCACTCGCTGTAGTTTAAAGTGTGGTCTTCTGTATCAGCAAGATATATAGATACTTTTCTGTTGTTGCATGATTTGGTAATGTACAGTTCAAGACACATGGAACCTCAGAAACGCACATCAGAAAGCACTGCTCCGTGTGATGTGACACCATTTTCGGATCCGGACAAGATATCGACTGAATTGCAGTTATCAACCTCTGCCATGTCGTTAGGTCCAAAATATTTGTCAAGCAGAAAATCGCGTAACGTCAGTTATTTGCAGGGCAGCTCGAGTTGGCATTTAAACATACCAAAAAAGGTGAAATGCCATCTTTTTTATCCAAAATATAAGAAAAGTCCTATACAAAAAAAATATTTCAAAGTAATAGAAAAAGTTTAGTGAATTTAAAATCACTTAGTACATCATACAAAAGTTATTTTAATTTAACATAATGCAGTGGTTCCCAAACTACGGGTCGTGACCAATACATATGGTGGATAGCTAGATGATTTTTACTGGGGCATGAAAAGATATTGAGTCTGTTTTGTTTTAAAGATATAAAAATTAAAATTCAAGAGAAATTGCAAAAGTTAAAGGGGTAGTAACCCCTATGAAATAATCAATTGTAAAAGAAAGGGTATAGAATAAAAACGTACTTACCAGTTAGAAATTAAGTAAATTGTTCCCACATATTTAAATAATTTCAAA
>JAQFYV010000468.1:0-11280 GCA_034695065.1 Choneiulus palmatus | reverse complement strand
GTATACACATGGCACTTCATACTTTTGAATTTGCTCTTCACATTCGGTCTGCACTTTGCATTGACTACTACCACCAAACGAGAAAGAAGAAAAACTCACCTTCTCTCCAACCCCTCCCCCCTTAAGTTAAAGAAACAGAAGAATTCCATGTGACTGTTTTTTGTTGCAGTATGTTGCTGCATACAGTATTTGTTGAAGGTACAATTCAAATATTTTAAATGGTCAGGGAAATCAATTGGTAAAAATCAGTGGTAACACTGCTAGACAATTTTTTTATCTTTCAATAGTAACGTGAAAAAAAGTATTCCTAATATTCCACAACTATGTTGTGCATTGTTATTTTATAAAAAATTAAAATAAATTTGAAATAACTGATGCTGACGTCATAGACCGGTTCATTTGAGCAAAGAACAATCTACTCAGTGCTTGAATTAAAGGGCTATGACGTCAGCATCAGTTTAATTTCAAATTTATATTAATATTTTATGAAACAACTATGCATAACATAGTTGGGAAATTTTAGGGATACTATTTTTTGTCATTTTGCTATTGATAGATAAAAAATTTTGTCTAGGGTGGTCTACATATAACCAGATGACATGAAAATACTTATAAATTGCCAAAATTGGCTGAATTTTAATAGCTAGACCACGGAGGAATCCCTTTTTTGAAAGAAGGATTTCAATTATTATTAATAATAATAATAATAATATAAAAAATAAAGTAAATTTTATGGTTAAGGTTAAAAACAATCCTCAGTTTTTTTCCTAGGACGAAAAGGACGACAGTATGTTTAGCTGATAAAATTTGCTACGTTTTACATTTTTACAATATTTTTATATATATTGGTTGATGAAGTGTGTGCAATATATTGGGTTTTTGTGAGCATTTAATTGACAAATGTTTTCAAAATATTATAAAATTGCTATAGGTGTGATCCCCTCAATATTTTAATGAACATATTTGGCGTATTCGTGTAACTATTTTAGGTAAATTAGTTTTAGCTTGATCAGCTTCTGTTGTTACGTAACTTGAATTGGTTATAAATTCGAAAGCCTAACAAATTATCAGAAATTAAGGGTCTGCTGGAGCCATGTTTAAAAATCACGGATTTTTGTGCAAATGCACACATATGCCAACATTAAAAATTACAGTGAACATGTGTTTGTTAATGATGCTCCATATTTTTGCGTTTTACCTCATGGTTGTGCTGCCATCCAGAGTATCTTAAAACTGTAAAAATGCTAAAACTCATCTCTTGCTACATTTAGTAACTGCTTTTTTTCCCCCAAAATGTTGACAGATTGTTTTATAAGAACGGTATAAAATAATAATTTAACAAATGTCAAGTTTAGTCAATTTTTTATATTAAATTAATTGTTGAATATTATCATTTTTTAGACAGTTCGGTTCTTTTGATTATGGAAGTCCGGCGCCACCGCAAAGTGTGCAGCAACGCGTTCCCTACGAGAGTGCGCCGTATATTCCAGCTCCTCAAGGAAATGTGTACACCGGAAGCATCATGACACCGCAGCATCAGCCGGTCTACGATAGTGGGGCTGCCAACTTCGAGGATGAGCCGCCACTCATGGAGGGTAAATAATTACTTTTAAAATTTTATTGGTCAAGGTCTGAAGAGGTTAGGCTCTGCCACCAACTCATGCCATTTCACCAGGGTTTATACTGACCTGGAAAGTTAGGGAAGTGAAATACGGTCAAGAAAAGTCGGGGAATTTCTTAAGAGGGGGCTTGACTACAGAACCGTAATGTTAATCTCCATAGAGATTTTTAGCCATTTCTAGGTAGATTAATTTTTGATCCAAAGGACATGAAATACGTAAAAAAATACCGAAATTCGTAGAATTTTTGAAGTTAGGACTAGATGTTATTCTGGTTTTTTTTTTTTTTGTTTAAAAATTGCAATTAATAAAATAAAACGATAAAGAATGAAATTTTGAACATTTTCTGTCCATTTTTTTAAAAAAATGTTATAAATCGTCCGTTTTTCGTAGGACAAAAAGAACGATGGTATATTTTGACTAATGAAATTCTCTACATTTTAGCAATTTTATATGAATTTTGGTTGATGAAATATTTATATGCATTGTAAATATTAGAACCCTTGCATTTAATCAACCAAAATTTAGGGAAAATATATAATTTCTATAATGTAGATAATTTCATCAGCTAGTAAAAACGGACGATTTATAACAATTTTTGTAAGATGGATGGAAAATGTTAAAAATTTCCTTCCTTTTCGTATTTATTTTATATATTATTAATTGCAAATTCAAAGAAAAAATAACTTATAGTCCTAGCTTCTAAAATTCAACAAATTGTGGTATTTTTAAGTCATTTAGATAAAAAAGTAATGTACCTCTAAATGGCTAAAAATCTCTATGGAGATATTAACATTGCGGTTCCATATGCAAGCCCACTATTAAAGAAGATAAAAATACCTGGCAGCGAACTATTAGTTTCAATGGGTTATGAAATTCTACGTAATAAATTTAAAGGGGAAGGTTATCCTAGAAAATAATTTTCTTACATGAGTATTCATTAAGAAAATACCATTCCTTAAATTTCACAGCTATGTTATGAGACTGTTGCGGACGTCTTAAGGCTGGACTCCATAACGAGCGAAAACGAGAAATATACAATGAAAGCGTAAAAAGGTTGGATTTGCACATGCGGAAATAGAATGCACATGCTTTCTGCACGTGCAAATCCAGCCTTTTTACGGTTTTATTGTATATTTCTCGTTTTCGCTCGTTATGGAGTCCAGCCTTTATACACCATTATTCAAGAAAAATGACAACTGACGTGATTTTATTCCAAAACTTGGCACTTTGCACGTTCATATTCAATATTGTGTGTTCTGTATTTGCACGTGCAGTGAGAGATGTGGTACAGTATTTCGACCATTATTTATCGTTCGGAAAGTCACTGGTCTTATATAGCTAATAAAATTCTATAAATTTTATTATTTTTATGTATTATTAATGTTATTTGGTTAGAAAGAGGTGCTCAGTTGAGTGATTAGCATTATTTGAGCCCACTCTTAAACTCTCTGCTCTCTCTTTTCAATATAGAAACTAATTGCAATGCTACAGCAACTATAATATAAAATCTAGTTATAAATTTGATTTCCATAATATATGAATATTTTATTTCATTCTCCGAAAAATCATTTCATCTTTTCCAACCTGAACTAGGACAACTGTTATCTAATGCATATATTTTTATTTATTTATTTATTTGCAGAACTTGGCATCAATTTCGACCACATCGTTCAAAAGGTAGGACTCACAATATTTATTTAAGTACTTACCTTTTACTTCATATGCTGAATTTTCTATGAAAACAACAAATTTAATTTGAGTCTTAACGGGTTTGATGTCAAAATCGCTTTTAAGGATATATTCTGGTTTTGAAGCAAAATATTTTTAAATGCAAACCATTGAAAAGTTAAATATAAAAATGCAATTCCAGTTTAAAATAAACTAACCATTAATCTACAATAAAGGATGAAAACATGATTTAATGTAAAACAACGTTCATCTGAAAGTAGCCATATTCTCAAAAGTGCCACCTGTTTTCTTTGTTAGTAACTAATTTAAGCAATACAGCCATCTTCGACATGTTATAGCTATTTACAATGTATAGCCTGAGATTTATATCATTTTTAATACAGTGCAAATGGGTCGTTAAGTTGTACATTCATATTTCAACTAAAGCCACTGTGAGTAAAACTAGTTTATAAAGAAAAAGTGATGGCTAACAAGGACTCTTTTAATCGCACAATGACGAGCATTAATTCCTCAGTAGATGGCGCTAGTATTTGTGTTGTTCAAACTTATTCAAACACCACCACTACCAGGCAAGATGTCAGCCTTCTTGGTTTTGAGGAAATTTATTGCTTTTAACGATGGTAAGCTGGTTTAGAATATATATATAAGGGTCATTTGTATTTACTTTGATTTAAAACTTAACTTGTTTCATAGTCAAGACTTTTTCATTAAGGAGGATAGGAACCTTGCAATTTTTAAAAAATGTTTTAATATTGTTGGATGAATGCATAAACACGGAGTTAGGTCATATTTTTTTTCTAATAATGCTATGATTTGGCTTACTTGATGACAGAGTAATTTCCCGTGACTATAAAAAAAATACTTTGCTGTAGATTAACACGAGTCTGTACTGCTCGTTATGTTCGGCTAACATCATTTGTGAGATTTTGCTTATATTTTGTGAGGGATTTAAACGAAACATGATTGTTCTTACCAACTGTTGAAAGCACCAGTTACTAGAAGCACATTAATCGTAAACGGTGTCTGCGCACATGTCACAAATGATGAATGACTGCAATTATGTTTCTATGTGATTGCCACTTTAGCACGAACGTGCCCAACCCAGTTTAATATTTAATTTCCTCAGTAATTGCACTCTACAACTGTAGCCTAAACTATCTACGAACATTTCAATATTTGTATTGTAATTTCAATTTATGAACATTAATATTTTAGGTTGGCACTTTTAGTTTTCTGTTATCGAAATCTCTTGTGATGGGAAATTTAGGTATACGCTTGTAGGTGTGTAAGTTAAGAGATTTTGATCTCATATTCGAAGGATTGAATATTTGAAATTTAGCTTTGATATCGTTTGGTACTTGTGCTTTTGCAATTAATTGTGTTATTTGACTGTAGGTAAATTTATAGTTGAAATTATTTTTCTAGTTATTTTTTATAAACTGTCATTTAAGAGGGGGCTTGAGCACGTAACCGTAATGTTAATCTCCATAGATTCTTAGCCATTTCGAATTACATTACTTTTTAATCCAAGGGGCATAAACATACACAAAAAATACTAAATTTGTAGAATTTTAACAGCTCGGACTAGATGCAGTTTTTTTTAAAAAAATTGCAATTAATAAAATAAAAACTAAAAACAAAAAAGAATAAAATTTTTAACATTTTTCATCCATATTTTAAAAATTGTTATAAATCGTCCATTTTACGTAGGGTAAAAAGAACGACGGTATGTTTTAGCTGATGAAATTCTCTACATTTTAGCAATTTTATATATATTGTAATAAATTCTAATTGACGAAATACACGCATTGTAAATATTAGAACGCCTGCATTTCATGAACCAAAATTTATAAAAAAAATATATGAAATTGCTACGATGTTGAGAATGTCATCAGCTAAAACATATCGTTTTTCTTTTTATCCCAGAAAAAACGGATGATTTATAACAAGTTTTTAAAGATGGATGGAAAATGTTAAAATTTTCATTCATTTTCGTTTTTACTTTTCATATTATTATTTGCAATTTTTTTTAAAAAAAAATAAATAACAACTAGGCCGAGCTTCTAAAAATCTACAAATTTGGGTATTTTTTGTGTATTTTTATATCCTTTGGGTAAAAAAGTAATGTAGTCTACCTCGAAATGGCTAAAAATCTCTATGGAGATTAACATTATGGTTCCATACTCAAACCCCTCCTTAATTGTGTAAAACTAAAGCATTAGAGAAAATTTAATTTAGTCATTTATTTGTAATGAGTTAATACAATTTAATATAAACCAAGCTGTTTAAAACTTATTTACCAATTGGTAACTTTAAGTTTTTAACAGTTTGTGAACTAATCAGTATATCACTAATACATAAACTTGTCCTTTTAATTATAATTATACAACTTGCTGGAATTTACACTGTTCAAATCATGCTTGTCCACAATTGTCAAAGTATTTAGGAATTAAAAAAAATATATGCAAATTCGTACTCCCAAATATGTACATGCTATTTAACACATTCTTAAGTATTGCATATTTGGCATAATAAGTTACACTTTAAATTAAGCCAATTAATTCATGTAATTTTTTTATCATACATTGCATTTAACATTTGTGGATGCAAGCAAAATTCCAGCAGTCACAGGTGCACACAACACTGTAAGAAATGCCTTTTCCAAGGTGTAACATATGTATAATAACATTTTACAGCAGAAAAGCTGTTTTATTATATACACGGATTAGAATGAAAACCATAATAACTACATTAGGAATTGCAATATTACGGGTTTTTGTGCATCTAGTTTGTAATGCTTGGACGAATAAGTAAACTGGAAAAAAAACTTGATGTTACCACTTTTGGTAGGCTAAACCTTGTTTTTTTCTGAAAAAAGAGGGATGACGTCACAACGTAGTGAACAAAAAATACTGCAGTTCTGAGGGTTGTTGGAATGAAAACTGTTGGATTGCAGTTTTATGAAACACCTGCCTGCAGTACATTTTTATTTCAAGCAAAAACGTAAAAAAATATTTAGTTTTACTAGAGGTCATCCTTGAAGGGAAAGTCCACCCTAGAAAATGTATTTTTATTTCAAGAGTATAAATTAAAGGGGAAGACCACCCTAGACAATTTTTTTCTGTCAATAGTAAAGTGAAATAAAATAGTATTCTTAAAATTTCACAACTATGTTAATTATGTGTGCATAGTTATTTATAAAAAAACTAAAATAAATTTGAAACTGAACTGATGCTGACGTCATGGACTCAGTACTAGAATGAAAGGGCTATGACGTCAGCATCAGTTTCATTTCAAATTTATTTTAATTTTTTTATAAATAACTATGCATACATAACATAGTTGTGAAATTTTAAGAATACTATTTTATTTCACTTTACTATTGAAATAAAAAAAAATTATTTGTCTAGGGTGGTCTTCCCCTTTAAGAAGATAATGTTCTTAAAATTTCCCAACTATGTTATGCATAGTTATTTTATAAAAAAAAAAATAAAATAAATTTGAAATGAATTGAAAATTGCCAACGTCATTTGCCATTTCATTCGATAAGAAATTACTCTACTCATATTCAATTCAATTCAACTCAGTACTCTACTGTCAGCAAACAAATGCCATATTATTTTGCTCTAAAGTGTGGTGCATTGCATGATGTGCAAATTACATTTGGTGTTCTGGCTTTGCACGTGCATTGTAAAGTGTGTCCATGTGACGTCATTCATGAGCATTTCAAAGTTACTTCGACATTTAATTATTTTTTCCTTAATGTAGGCCTATTATTAAATAACTATTAAGCATAACTTAGTCGTGGAATTGGTTATAATGTATAGGCCTTACTCAGAAAATAGTTTTCTCTATAGGGTGGTCTTCCCCTTTAAAATACATAGATTAGATAAAGCTGAAACTATGAAAAATGCTGCAAAGATTGATTCCATTCTCCTTTAAATGCCGAATCAGTTGGCACGTCTATATTCACAAACTCTTGTCATTATTTTTATAAATGAGTTGTAGTTTAAGCAATTTGCAAAATAGATTTTATAGCGTTAACACATGCTACCAAGTTATTTCATTGAAAAAAATCAAGAAATGAAGTTAGATTTGGCTTGAAAATTCCATTAAAAGCCCTATACGCCAATGGCATTTTTTACTTTTTCTGTTAACGGCAATGTCTTCCAAGACTTCCATGTTGTTTTTAGGAGATTTTTTGCATAGACTGTATGCAAACTGAAGTTACAGTAGCCAATTATGCCTAGAAATGATCTTACCACTAGGCTATTATTCTTAGACCTATACCGAAGCAAGTTTGGTATTTTCTAAGTATGCTTGTCATTGTGATGAACCATGCAATTTGATTGTGTATGTTGAACACGATGCCGCAGCAGCCGTTTCTACTTTGGTATTCTTTATTGGCAGTGAAAGGATAACATAACTGAATATGTGGCCTGAATAAGAATTGATCCGTTTGTGTTAAACCTCGTTTCCTAGATTAGTTTTCCCTACCCACAAACTCTAAGCTAGTTTGCCAAGATATGTGCAAAACAACTGTTAAAAAGGTAATCTAATATTTTGATTATATGCCACAAACACTCAGTTTGCATCGGATTCCAGTTATGCTTCGGTTAATAACGTTAACCCTTAATACTTTCGTTTAAAGGTGATTGCAACTTTGAAAAAATTGTTTTTGAGCAGACGATAAATTTACTGTATACGGAAAGGGAATTGTAGCAGTTGTGCTTTAAAGGTCCAATTCCATAACGAGCGAAAACGAGAAATATACAATGAAAGCGTAAAAAGGTTGGATTTGCAATGCACAGGCTTTTTACGCTGTTATTCTATATAATGTAGGCCTATTCTATTTCCACATGTGCAAAACCAACCGTTTTATGCTTTTATTGTATATTTCTCGTTTATGTTTTCTCGCTGTTATGTAGTCCAGCCTTAGAGAATGTGTGCATTCAGGTCATTCTGTTGTCCAGTTCGTGAGGGTAAGGGAATAATTTTGGTCAGATCATTGACCTTGCATGATATTTTTTCCTTAATTCACTGGCTGCCAAACATTTTGTCCCTCCCAAAGTGAATCATCAGTGGCTTTGTGAATGAGCAATGGGTGCACACTGCATGGAGAAACTCATGAGGAGCAAATGACTAAGTGCACCAAAGAAGTTAAAGAGAAAGACTACCCTAGAAATTATAATTTTTCTTTCAAGAGTAGAGCCTATACCAGAAGAAAATATATTCCCAAAATTTCACAACTATGATATGCTTAGTTATTTAGTAATAAATTACAGAAAAAATAAGTAATGGCTGAAATGCCATTGACACGTTAATTACGTCACATGGCTACATTTTGCAATGCACGTGCATTTAATCCAAACACCAAATGTAATTTGCACGCACAATGCATAAGATTTTATGAAATCATGTAAGTGGAGTCGTTTTTGGTTGAATGATATTGCAAATGAAATTAGTACCAGTCTCATTTCAAATTTATTTTAAATCTTTTAGAAAAAAAAAACTAACTCTGCATAACATAGTTGTGAAAATTATGAAAACTCTTGAAAGGAAAATGTGTTTTTCATATATTTTCTATATGAAAAGGAAAACTAATCACACATTTGTCCACCGTACACCACTGTAGTCAATATGGTACTGTGCATACAGTCAACTACAAATTACAAGTAAAAGCAAAAGTTATAATTGCATAATGATAATTTTATAAAAAGTTTTTATTTTACTATTAACTTTTTACTGGGACAACTGGAAAAACATCGATTTTTCTGAAATTTTAAAGGGGAATGAAGCCCTCAGAAAAAGTTATTGATAAATGATAGAGCATATCAAAAATAGTACATATCCAAATTTTAGCAACTATGTTAAGCCTAGTTTATTTAAAAATAAATCAAAAAGAAACACAAAAACGTGGTATATAAAACACCGTTTACATCTCCATTGGTATTCCAGTGATTCCAGACGAAAACCTCTTCCTTCAATACCCTTATTGGTTAAGAGAAAGGATTGCACGTCACTGGAATACCACTGGAGGTGTAAAGGTTTATTTTTACAATGTTTTTATGTTTCTTTCTTATTTTTTAAAAAAATAAACTAGGCTGAACATAGCTACCAAAATTTGGATATGGACTATTTTTGATATGCTCTATCGTTTAAGTAACCGTTTCTGAGTGTTTAATTTCCCTTTGAATTTCCTTGAGCTAGCATATCTACATTTTATGTATAGGCCCTACTAATAATTTAAAATCCCAAAATGAAAACAAAAGATATTTTACCCTTTGAATGAAAGTCATGCATGTTAGGATTTAGTCATAGTTCTTCGGCCTAAATGTCTTCTTAGCATGCAAATAGGGCTTATACCAATTTTCTCATATGAAACTGCTTTTAAACCAAATCCTAGATATGACAAATAAACAGCACCGACTGAGAGATATTTTAGAAAACCTATTTGAAGTCAATCTTGCATACATATTCAGTGCGCTAGGATAACCTTTCCACCTTTAGTGCACCATTTGGTCTTTTTTAAAGGCAATAAACAGTTGGCTTGCTATTCAGTGAATTTGCTTAGTTGTTAAGATGAGATACTATATACATCGTATACTGTTGTTAGTGGCTTGTAATTTGCTTCGTGGTTAAAAGATTTTAATGTAGGATTCTGCCATGTAATTGTGTCATTTTTCATCAAAACAGTATTCTAGTTAGTAGGGCTAGTGCTATATTATGGTTTGTTTTGTTGAGATTCACTTAGGGGAATTTCAAAAATGCCTAAAATGTAGGAAAATAGGGATGAAAGAAATCTACTTATGTATTGAGTTCATAGATAAATTCATTAACGAATTTTGCTACATCTAAAATGCATGCCATATGTATTTAACATGAATCAATAATGCTTCGTAGATTTTGCAAGTTTGTATTTTTGTCAGATGCACCAAATTGATGAATTTATATAATATTCACCCAATCAGCATTCTTTCTTATAACAAATATTGCAATTAGTGAAATAAAAGCAAAGTTAAATTTTATAATTTTTCTGCCTCATTAAATTTTTTTATATATAAATCGTCTTATTTACTTAGGAAAACCTTACATTTTAAATTTATTTTTAATATATTTTTATATATTTTGGTAGATGAAATGCATGCAAGTTTGTTCTTTGCTAAAATGAACTGGTCTATGACGTCAGCACCTGTTTCAATTCAAATTTTTTATTTTTTTTTTAGAAAATAATTCTCACAAGAGTGTGAATGCTCTTATTTATTAACAAAAACTTTAATTAGTTGAATTGAATTGAATTGAAACTTTTAACAATGTTAAGTTAATGTTTTATCATTCATTTGGTTTTTATTTTTATAAAAATAGTGTCGAATACGTTTGTAACATTTCCTTTGTGGAAAGATGCGTAATTAACTACTAACTAGAACTACATACCACAATATATTGTAATTTAATTTACAGGGTTCATACTGACCTGGAAAGTCAGGAAAGTTTTCAAAATAGAGCAGAAAGTCAGGGAAATTTTTAATTTTGGTCAGGGAAATTCGGGGAAAATTGAGCGTATGGTCAGTGAAATTTAAAATTTTGGTGTGGGAAATTTTTAATTTTAGTCAGGGAAAATCAGGGAAATCTAAGCATATGATCAGGGAAAATCAGGGAAATCTAAGCATATGATCAGGGAAAGTCAGGGAAGCCCAATTTTAAAAATCAGTATGAACCCTGATTCACAATTATACAGATATTGAAGTGTTAACATAATAAATGCCTATTTATTAAATAATATTATATTTAAAATTTGTATTTTACTATTTAATTTCAAGAATAAAAATATCGGAGTGTCGAGTATCGACAAAACTGGTATCGACTGGCATTCCCCTTTAAAGGGGAAGTCGGCCCTAGTGACAAGTTATTTTTAAATGAAAGCCATGGAAAAGTTATACAAAGAAATGCAATTCTAGCTAAATATAAA
>JAQFYV010000467.1:0-11296 GCA_034695065.1 Choneiulus palmatus | reverse complement strand
GACTTAACATTATTGTTACACTGAATATCAAATACTTTAGAACAATTCATATAGGAAGATAATTCCATTGTCTGATAGAGCGCAAGATGAAAGGGCCCATTAAGCATTCGTTCCAGCACGGATTTCCTTAAAGTGGATGAGTCTAGGGCCTACATCAAAAACAAATATTCCTAAAATTTCACAACTATTTAATGCATAGTTATTTTATAAAAAAATGAAATAAATTTATAAAGAGACTTACTGACGTCATTTACCATTAAATTTGAGCAAAAATGACCACTCACGTGATTTTTTCTCCGAAATGTGGTGCATTGCAAGTATAATACTTAGTGTTCTAGATTTGCTCGAGTATTGTAAAATGTGGCCATGCGACGTCAATCGATGAAAATTCTTCGTCTTGGGGTGTATAAACTCATCCATTTGGGGAATCTGACTAAAATGCAGAATTGCAACATATTGCTTTAACATGCAACGATAAGGCTACTTAGATTTTTCAATTCTACATTTAAGTCAAATGCACCAAATGGATGAGTGTATTGGTCTTCACATTGACCAAGAAGGACTTCGTCATCTACTGATGTCACACCACGATACAGGGTGCCTCATAAATCCGTTTTTAAGTTTCCTTCTTATTTTTTTAAACTACTGAACATAGTTATCAAAATTTGGATATGCTCTATTTTTGATACAGTCCATTGCATGCTTAGAAATATTTTTTATACTTTAAGTTAGAAATAATCATATTGGTTAAATCAATTGATTGTTTAAATTTATTGCAGATGATCCCCAAGAAGAGTGCATCAAATGCAACCGATATTTTCTCTCCTCCAGCAATCTTCTGATCCACGGATATTGTGGAAATTGTTATTTAAGCAATCAGGGGATTCCCTTAATTGTGCCCAAGACTCACATGGAAATCGGAAGTGAGGACATTTCCATTCCGGAACTGAGTGAAAACGAGGCTGAGGACAACTCCAAATTGGACACTTCAGACACTTCGAGTTCACAGCACACCAATGACAATTGGCCCTCGCCAAATTCCCCGGATGACCAATCCTGCTCCAACAGTCCACCACTGACCGGACTAGCAACCACCAGTGACGAAGGAATGATTGAGAGTATGACGTCATGACCAAATCAGACATTGACCATTATTCTGAACGAATTATCATCCAGAAAACTTCAAAATTTCAATAAACTTTCGTGTGTTAAAGCGTGAAAAATCACTTAGGACTAGTTATTTTAATGGTGATTTATGAACCTCAAACAGAACCTTCTGCAGAACCGGATAAAATATGACCTCATTGACGACGCCATTTTGTTTTTACTTATTTCAGAAATGGGAATGTCAATACATTTGTGAGAATATAAGGAACAAATGATCTATAGAGTCATTGAATGTCACATGCATTGAAGTGTCATTCATGTATTTTATGCGTTAACCTGTGACCCTTCATAAGTATTTTGGAGAATTCCAGGATGCAATGAAATACATTATTATATTTTAATTTTAAGGGATAAAAATACATTGGCTAACAGGTAAAACCACCCTAGAAAAAAAGTATTTTCGTTTCTTGAGTGTATACATTAAGAATATACTAATCCTAAATTTCACAATTATGACACATGCATAGTCCTTATATAAAAAAATTAAAATAAATTTGAAATGTGACTGTTGATAGCGTCATATAGCCTTTATTTCAAGTATAAATGACTTTACTCACGTGACTTTATTCCAAAATGCGGTGCATGCACGTGCAAATAACATTTGGTGTTTTGAATTTTCACATGCAGTTCAAAATGTGGCTATACGAGTCACCATTATGTCAATGGTATTTATATATCGGCCATTAATTATTTCTTCTTTAATTTATTATTAAATAACTAAGCATAACATAGTTCTGAAATTTTGGGAATAGTAACTTATTAATATATAACATCGAAAAAAAAATACTTTTTTCTATAGGGTAATCTTCCCTTTAACCTATTAAAAGGAAAAATGTTTTGCGTGTTGGCCAATGAATCTTCTCGAACGCTTTTGTTTCATTACGTCCCAGAGAACTATTCGGAGGATTATTTTGAAATTTTAGGTGCATACAAATGCCATAAATAGTTTTCCATGCATAAAAGTTAAAAAACTAAATTCTACATTAAGTAAATGGTGCCTACCATTTTGTTTGCTATGTTACAGACAAACAACAATATTTACTTTTATAAGTTTTGCAATTTGTTTTAAATCCAGAAACATGCATTCTTTCCAGAATGTGTTCAGAGGTATTCTTAATGTTGGAAGTAATCTTAAGTGCACAGACTTAAATTTAGTGTCTTCATATATTTCTATAAATTTTGATTAATGAAGTTTGTGCATTCTAAATATGATTTGCATTCTAAATATGCGTTCATTTAGAATACTATAAATTTTGGTAATTCAATGCATTTTTATGACTTTTGGCTTGAAATAAACGCTCAATTTAAGGAGGGGTGTGAGTATGTGGAGCCATAGTGATTTAAATGCTGTGCCATTTTCAAAGCAAAATACATAAAAATACAAAAAAATGCCAAAATTTATAGAACTTTATAAAAGTTAGGAGCATTAAGCTCTTCTTGTTTTTAAAAAATATTGCAATTATTAAACAGAAAAACAAAAACCTGTAAAAATTTTATCTTTTTTCCACCAATCTTAAAAAAAACTGTTATTAATCGTTCATTATTCATAGGGGGGTAAAAAGACGATGCCATGTTTTAACTGATTAAATTCTCTACATTTTAGCACTTTTTATATATTTTTATAAATTTTGTTTCATGAAAATTTCAATGAATTTGTTTGGACTGCATGCATGGGGACATGCTGAATTTTTTCCAAAGGGAAAAGAAATGGGGTGGGGAGTGGCCAAATTGTCAAGTTGAATCAAAAAATCCAAAATCAGTTGTCCCCATTAGTCCTTATTTTGAAATGTATTAAAAATGGTTCTTAGAGAGGACAAATATTCAACGAGTTGCGAATACTCTTGTAACATTGTACAAAAACTCATGTAATTACATCTACGTCACCATATATGTTACCAACTGCTCAATACAACCCATATGTGTTGATACTAGTTCATATTATATAGGATTACTTAGATAATTTATTCGTCATTTGAGTTAAGTTAACAATAATCTTATATTCTCTCAATTAAGTGCATTTTATAATTGTGTACTACAGCGTAATCTAGTTATCAAATACACTAATCCAGCTGAGATTAAAGGTGAACATCATGTAACCTTAAAGTTTCTTACCCTTAAAATAGTACCAACCAACTTTTATAGAATACATTAATGTATATTTTTAATGTTTGCACACTTTTGGGACAATCCTGTACTATGTCTGTATAAACTTAACACACCAAGTTTGTTCACCTGACGGTTAGAAAGGATATTAGTAAAGCTTATTAAAGTATATTATAGTAGCACATTTCAGTTGAGCTTCTAACAGAACATTCTCAGCTGTTCAAAATATTCTTTCTGGCCGCCAGGTGGTCGAATTTAGTTGGTCTTAATATTAGGCAAATTTTATCCCTATAGCATTTTTTTTATTTGGCCAAAAAAAAACGTGGGTCAACTTACACAATGATACCAAATTTTTGAACTATAAATTTATAATTAAAGTATGAATCCCATATTGAACTTGTTTTGTAAATAAATAGCAATTAATTATTATTCATACGCATATAAACATATAGGGACATTCAAGTGCAATTCTGTGGAAAGGGCGTGAGTATAGAGTAATAATCAAAACCAAATAATTCTGTAAATAGTATCAATTACCTTTTTATTTTAATTATTTTACTTGCTCAGTAAATGTGTGTATATGCAATACTATATAGAAAACCTGAATTTTCAGATATTCATGCATTTTTTTATTTTGGTAACTCTTTTCCATCAACAAAATTGTATTCAAATAGCTATTCATATTTGCAAATGTATTTTGTGTTTTATTGTCCAAGTTGAAACGTGGGTTGTGCATTTTTTTTAATAAATTAAATAATGAATTAGATTCAATCTGACTTTCATTTATTTATAGTTTTTAATAAACAATTTAGTTTGCTTATACTTTTTATGATTTCATAAATCAATAAATATATAAATTGAAGAAATTTTAAGAGGACATTTTTTTTAAAAAATATGTTTAAAATGAAATGAAAATGAAGTTAAATTTATCAGGTGAAATAATTTTAGTCTTAGTGAAACTTAATAAAATTCATTAATCATCATTTTTTTTTAGGATACACTATACAGCGCCATGTTGTCAGCTAAAGGCAACTGGTGAGCAAATGTGCAACTATTTTTAATTTTTACAACTTTTTTTGACATCATTTTTATCTCACTGGAAAAAGTAAAACCAAAAAGGCATGTCTTATAAATGAAAGTTAGTTACATGTTTTCTCACTATGCACCACTGGTGAATAGAATGTTCTGTTCAGTTATATGTATTTTCCATCAAACAATTCAGGATAATACTAAAATTAGAATTTAATTAAAATATTGATTAAAAGTTAGGTAAAAGTTTAATTTTCAATTTTACAGTTAACTTTTCTATATTTAATTTCAAAACAATTTTTTAAAAGTGCCTTTCCTTTTAAAAATTAGCTGTTAATAAAATAATAGGTAATTTTTTCATAAATTGCAAAGTGATAAACTTATATAGATCCATCTGAGTTGAATATCTGATCAGATAAAAAATAGATCGATGATCTAAGAATTCGGTTTAAAAACTTGTAAAAAAGAGTTTAAAAATTCTAAGGCTATATAGTTCTTTGGTCACGTTAACCATTTATAGAAAATCCAAATTATTATATGCACAAATCTAACATGCAAATTTTATAAAATTTTCCATGACATGCACTGTCATTATAGTTACACCCGAATTCTTACAAAATATAAAAAACATATATCTAGCCAAATTCATTAGAAAAAAAATTATAAAACTCAATAGGTAAATATATCAAATAAATATGCATTGTAATTATGCATTAGGCTCCTGTCAGTGCATAAATCAACTAAATCCAAATAAAAAAACTTTTCAGAAATTAAATCTTTGTCCTATATTAATTGGAATATATAAAAGCGCCATATAATTTCATCGCCATAAAACCAAAATTAAAATTCGTCAAGACATCATTCATAAAACATAAAAATTAATAGGTAGCACATAGAACCGAAAATTACTTAGTTATAAACTGTTCACTTAACAATTAAGTCGTTTTCCAGAAATGTTGATTTAATACATTTAGTGATTGAAATGATAATCGAAGATGCAATTAACCCTTTCGGCCTGAATTCTATATTTAATTGGTCAAGTGGTCAGCATTGATTCAATAGACTATAGAAATAATAAAAAAGCTTAAAAAAAATACGAATACGAATTTCTCCATTATCTTCAATCTTAAAGTATCATAAAAACCCATATATAAAATCAATAAAATTTTAGTACATCCTTCGGCCATTCTCGTTATAGAATTTCATCCAATTAATTAATTATTGCATACAATGCTATAGTTACCAATGTCATAAAATGTCCATATAAGATCCTACCAAACTCCTTGAAAATTATGTCCCAAAGCAGAAGAGAAAAATTATGAAGTAGGCACAACTTCAGGGATCCATGGGGTGCCCAGGGGGCCATAACCACTTCCCAAAATGTTTATATTTTTATTTTTTTTTGCTATTGTTACAGATGCCAAATACTCTTAAGGCCTAAATTGTCTATGAGCCGAAAAACATTTAAATTCCTCCCTTTCCCTAATCCACCAGAAAAAAAATTGTTTCAACATCAAACTTTGAAGGTGCCTATGAGGCATAAAATGGTGCTTTTACACTATTTTCGTAATAGGCCTACGTATAATTCACGACTGATATGTAAAATGAAGTGAAGATGTTAAAGGGGAAGTGCACCCTAGAAAACGTATTTCTCTTCCAAGAGTACATTAAAAAAATATTATTTTTTTTAAATTGAACAACTATGTTATATACTCAAAAGATTTTGTTTCAAAATGTCGTGCATTGCATGTGCAAATTACAGTTGCTGTTCTTTAATGTGCACGTGCATTGAAAACATGTGGATTGGCGACATCATTACCATGTTAATAGTAATTCTGCCATTATTTATTTTTTCCTTAATTTATTATTAAATAACTATAGCATAACATAGTTGTGCAATTTTGGATATAGTATTTTCTTAATGAATACTCTTGAAAGAAAATTTGTCTAGGGTAGTCTTACCCTTTAATTTTTTATTCAAATCGCTCCACAAAGGCCCATGCAATTTGTATAATAAGACCAAATAATGACAGAAAACGTCAATATAGTAAACACTGACTTAAAAAATTGCCTTTCAAATATACGGCTTAAACTAAAATGTTAACAACACACTATAAAGGTACAATTAAGATGGATCTATGCAGGTATTTTTGTCCTACCTGTATACGTGTAACGTCATTCTTATAATAATAATAATACTTTATTCCAATAAGTAAAATGAACCAACCAAAGTAACTAAATTACAAACAGTCTCCTTTTTCATTTTTTTTTTTTTTTTTGTTTTGGTGTTTTTTGCAAAAAGGGCCCATGACATTAAGGCTGAGGTAAATGGACTATGGAGTATGGCTAATTTAGACAAATTTTATGGTCCTAATACATTATCTCTAAAAAGGCGATTTTTCATTCCCAGCCCAAATAGTATACCTCTCACGACATTCAATTAAAGCTAAAGCACAAAAAAATATAATTCATGGATTAATATTGGTTCACTGAGATACATACACCATTTAATTACATTGTGAAAGTTATTGGCCCCACAATAAACCAAAATTGGGGATTAACTTGTCAGCTGCATTCCGGCTTTTAACAATATAATATATTCAGTATAGGTCTAAAAACAATATTTTTCATGTATTTTTTTTTCTACCACAGTAAACAACATAAAAGATGTTGCTCATGTCTTTAAATGTCATGGTCATCGATTAAACAATTTGGAAATTTCCAATCTATACCAGCCTATAGAAGTCCAATTGTAAACAATGGAATAATTTAAATAGGCTTAAACCATTTGGTGGACGTTAAAGGGGAAGACCATGACCCTCGAAAAAGTTATTTTTCAAGAGTATACAGGTGGAACAGATCAGAAAAAACAAAACTCTGGGCATAATGAGAAATAAAAACAACTGTTTGGACTTGGACTGGAATATGAATAAGTTTTAGCCCTCACAATTTAGGTTACACGACCCTAATACATTATCCCAGTCCAAACAGCCGTTTTTTTATTTATTGCTCATTATGCCCTAGTTTTGTTTCCTCTGATCTTTCCACCATATAAATCACTAACAAAATAATATTCCCAAAATATCACAACAATGTTATATTTAGTTATTTAACGATACATTTTAGATAAAATATATAATGGCCAAAATACCATTGGTATGTTAATGACGTCAATTGCCATATTTTGCATTACACATGCTAATCCAGCACATCATATGTAATTTAAACGTGCAATACATCCCATTTTCATGAATGTGAAATACCATTGATATGTTAATGACGTAGCAGACCCACATTCTTAATGCACGTGCAAACTAGAACACCAAGTGTAATTTGCACGTGCAATGCACAACATTTTGGAAAAAACCACGTGAGTACATTCATCTTTACTTGAAACGGGTCTATGACATCAGCAACAGTCTATTTTCAAATTTAATTACATTTTTTATAAAATAACAAAGCATAACATATATAGTTGTGAAATTTATGGAATAGAATTTTTTAGTGAGTACTCTTAAAAAATGCATGCTCAATATTTTAAAAAACAGTTTTTGCAAATGCTTTCTATAAGGGTCAAATACATGACCATATTTGGTAAATGGACATTCAAGGACAAAAGGTCATAAAGTACTGGTCAATTATGTATTCACGTGAATAAAAAGTACATACTGAAACTATAATTTATAAGCATATCTGCTTTATGAGAATTTGTTAATGCCAAATATCAGGATATGGGTTATGCATGTTTAGTAATTAACCATAGATCAGTTATGATCTACACTATAAGGTAATTGATTCCAATTAATAGATCTGATCTGATTTTATTTATTTTTTTATGTAAGGGCACCAGTCTAATTTTTGTTGACAACTTATTCGAGCAATCTTTAACATTATAAAATTCTATTAAAATTATCTTTACACATGTAATTAATCAAAGTTATGCATTTAACTGATATTAGAATGCCCAAATAATTAGCCAAAAACCCTTAGATAATTTTAATGAAAGTTATGCAAGGGCAAGCCTATAATATTCATTTGTACACGCAATTCATTAATAGACCCAAAATTACAATAAGCTTATATTTTGATAGTCATCTAATGGTTTATATAATTAAAAATATTAATTAAAATGCAGGGTGGGCTTCGTATATGGAGCAGGCAAAAGATATGACTTACATATGCATAAAAGCAAAACTTTGTAATGTTTAATTCGGGCAATTTTGTCATTAACATTTATGGCACATTTTCTTATAAACTTTCTTTCAAATGCTAATTCAAAGTGAATTTTTTAAGTTAATTCGAAAATTCACCAGAACTATGCTCTGTAGTTTTTGCTAAAATACACAATTACGGTAATATTACAGAAGTAGAATTTAATAATAAAAACAAAGTAAAATAATTGTGCTATGTATTGAATTTAGATGTCATTTCTTTTAAAAAATAGACTGCAATTAATAAAATAAAAATAAAAACGGCATATATAACAATGAAATTTTATCCTTTGACACCTATATAATTAATTTATTTTATTATTAAATAATAATAATCCATTTTTCTTACAGTTATTTTTCATCCGTTTTTTGTTTATTTTTTACATTTTGGTTGATAAAATGCACGCATTAATCACATGTGTTCATTTCATCAAATCAATTCATAAAAAAAATATGAAAGATAAAGATTACTCTAACTCATCCTTAATTTGAAATATAATTTAGAATACTACACAGCACTTGACATACATTATGTATTTGCAAAAAAAAAAAAAAAAAAAAAAAAAAGATTTTTATGGTTATAACTGTAACATAATTTATAAATGTATGTTTACAAAACGTGTAAAGATACACAAAATAATTTTATTAAATAATTAAAATTAAAAACATCTTTTGTAATTTTTCAGAAATGTTTCTGTAGCCTATACTTAATACAACAGTAACGTTTTAATTAATAGTAATAATAATAATTGTGCTCGTGTATTGATTTGAGCCATACTATTATTTTATGGTTAATTTATAAGAAAATTATTTTTATGCATTACTTTTTATATATGTATTTAGCATTTATGTAAATGAAAACGCATTCACAATTAATGCATTACTTTCCATATATACATTTAAGACAAAATATTCTGTTTTCGATTGATTCAAAATTTATACTGTTCAAAGAATATATTTGGGAAAGGATGAACGATATTTGATAGCTTCAATGTATTGTAAAGATTGGTATAAATAAAAATGCTTTTTGCAATAGTAGGCCTATTCACATATACCTTTTTGTATACTTTTTATAGAAAATAAAATAATTAATTTTTTACATTGAATTTCAACAAAAAAAATTTGAAAGATTTAATATTTTTTCGGCCAATTTTATTCAACAAATTGGTAAATTGGTTCTTCCAGACAACCCCAATTTCAGCAATCAGTCAATGGCTTAACATAATTTATTTAATTAAAACATCTATGTATAGCCAAATCATAAATAAATGTAAAAACCTCCAAACATGATTTCAGTGGCCGCATATGATAATCGAAACAATTTCTAATAAATTTAGATCAAATTACAGGAGAACCCTCGAGTCAATCACAAATACATTTTAATACATCGATGGGATTAGCCTAAAAAAACTGGGCTAACTACCTTGAAATCAGGGCTTGGTTTTTCTTTTCTTGTAAATATAAGTGTTGATCATTAACGTATGTCTTTACCGACAAAATTGCCCTTGTCAATAGATGACAGATGAAAGCCTATGGGTTCAATGTGATTTTATTGTGCTATTTGATATATATCAAAACTTCTAGACAATTTCATGCATATGGACACGGGTATAAGTAGCCACTCATCAAAAATAAAAAAGGCTTAAGGGGATTATTAGATTCTGTTCTATGCAATTCAGTAGCAATTCTACCCAATCATTAAGAGTATGTTATCAACTGCCTGTCATTCCTGTTAGCCTCTGGTCTTTTTTTTTCAAAAACCTGCATATTTTTGGCACAAATATACAGCAGAAGGTATACCCACATTTATAAACTGAAAAAAGTTTGCTTATATATATTACATGGTTTACCCTTACGAAATTTGGATATATCAACTTTAACATACAATTTGCAAAATTGCAAAATTCATTTGGGTATAATGTTATCCCCGCCCATTAGAATCTCTCATCAAATTGTAATTTCCACCAAATGATTTTGCCACCCATGGTTCCTATAACTCAAAGGTATCAGTCTTAAAGGGGAACATTTACTAGATGAAAAACTATCTTTAATGGGGGATTTTTGGAAAACGTGCTTTGGTATTATATGCCTATAGATGTTAGCATATGTTTGTGGGCCTTTTAGTCTCGAGATGAAATGCACAAAAAGTTCTTAGGGCTTTTCACACAGTCATCAACCACCGGCCCTTAACGTAAAAGCAAATAGGAAGTTCATTTTAGATTTGACATAAATAAATTAATAAAATATACTATTAAATAATTATATTTTTTTTTCAGGATCTTGTGTCACTGGAAATTGCACTATAGCAGACCATGGCAAGTAAATGTTTAAAGAGGAAGATCACTAGAAAATAGCATTTTTCCCCCAAAAGTACTCATTAAAAAAATATGGTTCCTAAAATTTTACAACTATGTTATGCATAGTCATTTTATAAAAAAATTAAAATAAATTTTAAATGAAACTGTTGATGATGTCTTATAGAACCGTTCATTCGAGCAAATAAGAATGTATACTCTCTTGATGTTGTTCCAAAATGTGGTGCATTTCACGTGCAAATTACACTTGGTGTTCTTAAATTTGCACGTGCATAGAAAAATGTATGTCTACTACATCATTAACATGTCAATGGTATTTCTGCCACTGTACCTATATTTTGTCTTTAATTTATTATTAAATTACTATATAAGCATAACATAGTTGTGCAATTTTGGGAATACTATTTTCTTAAGGTTTATATATTCTGAAAGAAAAATACTTTTTTCAAGGGTGGTCTTTCCCTTTGCACG
>JAQFYV010000466.1:0-11302 GCA_034695065.1 Choneiulus palmatus | reverse complement strand
GTTGGATGCATGGATGCCTACACATACTAATTGCTGTAATTTTAGATTTAAAATTAATTCCCACACAGATGCTAGCTTTCACTTTGTCTCTGAAATCTCTTGTGTTCAATGGAAAACACTCATTTATGAATACATTAATCCGGATATATGTCTAGCGAATCCTGGTTAGAATGTGATACGAAGCAAGTTTAATGAAAGGCTATACTACACCCCCTTCCCCCCCTCCCCCCCCCCCACACACACACAAAAAAAACTTTTTTATATAAATGTATTATATAGAAGTATGCAAGTTGGAGCCATATTTAAAGGGGACGACAGCCCTTGACAAAAATAGTTTTCTTTCAAGAGGATACTTAAAAAATTCTTTTCCTAAAATTTCACAACTAGGCTACAGTATATATGTTATCTTTAGGTATTTATTTTGTAAAAGAAAATTAAAAATTTGAAATAAGACTTTTACTGACGTCATTTGCACTTTCATTCAAGCATGCAAAGATGATTCTATTCACCTGAATTTCTTTCCAAACTGGGGGCATATATATCATTTAGTGTCCTGGAGTTGCACGTGCATTGCAAAATTTGGCATGTGGCGTCATTAACATGTTAATGGTATTTGTGCATATTTCATTTTTTTCATAAATTTATTAAAAAAATTATTAAATTACTATGCAAAGCATATAGTTGTGAAATTTTAGGAGCCCTCCTATATAGATAAGTCAATATACTCTTGTAAAAAAAAGATTTTTTTCTATACTGTGGTCATCCCCTTTTAACATATACGAGGTTAATCCCTGAAATTAATTGTCCAGTTTAGCCAGACGAGCGTCAAAATATATTATTGGGTGACGTTCAAAATCTAAGAAAAATCACGTGAGCTAGATCATGGTTAAGGTCTTCATTTAACTATGAAAACCTGCTTTTAACGCTAATAACTACTGCTGATGACACTTTTATTAAAACAGATGTATTGTGGATGAATTAAGATATCAAAATGTCATCATGGCTCCCATGGAAAATGTGATGTATTTAAGGAAAATTAAATTTTGGGGTGTACATCTTTTCTTCAAGGCTCAGGGCATGAACAGGCCTGAAAAAATTAGTTTAAAATTTCATCCACTGACAGTAAATCACCCATAGAACATCTCATCTTCTTACAAGGACCATTTTGCATCTTTTTTATCTTCAAAATGTCATTTATCAGTGGGGATTGGTGGTGCAAACTGATACCAGCTCAACTTTCGTACTTTGCGGCATCTTTTCTTAAATAATGTGACACTATTTTTCTGCCTAAAAATGTTAAACTGTCCCATGAGAAGGAAACTGTTAACTTCAAGCCCATTGCCATATATTACCATTAGTTATCTTTAATGAGTAGTCTTACATGTTAAATTGCTGAATGTCTAGCAAAAGATAAATGTTGTTAAAGGGGAGGATTTCACGCATTTACAATAACACCAAATAGTTATTCATTTCTCATGGAAAATTTTTGAACACAAATTTTGAAATAAATTCAGTGCTGGTTTAAACTCCCCTAACATATTTACAAGGTTTCAAATATCGGCTACAAATGCAATTACAGCTTCATAAATTCTTATCTGTTATAACGTGACAATTTACTATTATAGATGTACTGAGCCATAAAATGGCATTATAATATACTTTGAATGGCTAATCGTTAAATATTGCACAATTTTTGCAGGAGTGAATCAATGGGAGCATTATACCAATGAAATATTATACCTTAAAGAGATTGTTATTCATAAATAAAAACGTAATAAATGTACTCGATCCAGGTATATATAATCAGGAAAGCAAGCAATTTGTTAAATATAAAATGTAGTCTCGCAATAAGGATTCTTATGTAAAGATTTAAAATAAAATGTTAAAATTTAATTTCATTTGTGATGGGCCTATATAGGCTACTTCCAAATGGAAAATATTTGTTAATTTCAATAAAAATATTAAAAAATGGTTACCTACGAGACCGTTCCCATCACATAATCACAACATATAATTTAATAGTACATATTAAGGTATACATAAGGTATGTGTGATGTCATACTCGAATGCCCTTTCGCAGATTGTTGATTTGCTCAGGAAATTTACAGAAATGTTCAATTACAATTTAAGTATTAGTAAAGATTTTAATCAACAAAATAAGTACAGAATTATAAGCAGTGTTAATTCTGACTTTTATATTATATTTTATTAATTCCAGTTACAGAATTTTGATGTAAGAATTTGTATTCATGAGCAGTTGAAGACATGTAAAGCTTGAACATGTCTTATATTTGGTTATTAAGATGCTGAATGATATCCAGCCTGCTTATGTTGAGATAGTATGGAACCAATCCACATCTTCATTGGTCTAGTCTTATTTCTGATTGGTAGAATTTGTGCTATCATTCAGCTTTTTTCTGTCTATTTTCTTATGTTCTCTCCTCCTTTTCCTTAAAGCTGACTTGAGACACAATCTTGCAATCTGTCGAAAATTTAGAAAATCGATTTCCTTGACTTATCTAAAAAAAACATTGGATGATTTAACTTGTCTACTGTTCTGTTCAGGCTAAGAAAGATAATTCTTGCAATAGCTAACTTATACTTACTGTTACCACCCAGTTACCCAACTTTAAGCCACTTTTGCTTATTCTGAAATGGGAACAAATTTGCCGATACAACACACGTCAAATTGGGACAATTTATGATAGTACGTGTTTTCTACTTGATTTCATCTTTCCCCTAAACCGAGAAACTGCTGAGGTTAACTGGTCAAACTGACCTTATAATTTTGGGGCTAACATAGCATGGAATAACGAGCTGATCGAGGAAGCACGCTTGTGTAGCAAATGAGCCCTTCATAAATTACTAATTTGAAATATACTGAAGAAATTTACTTCAGTAACCACTTGGGTGATCCCTAAATGGCAACTGTATACCTAAGCCTAAATTCATAAATTGCTAAAACTTGTGTGCAACTGTTATATATTCTGGAAAAGGCTATACTCGCTCGAGCGATTTTTTTAAATGTAATAGACCGGCAGCCCTTAGCCCTATCAAACGAAGTACGTTTCGTGAATATGCACTACGTATGTAGGCCTATACTGATGTCACGCTGTTGAGGAAACTATACTTGTTTGGTCATACGTTCCGATGTTTAGACTGGAAAAACTGAGATTTTGAGTGGTAATTTTATCATTGCATGCAGGTAAAAATGAAACAATTGATAATGATTTTTTTTTCAAGAAATTGCGACTGGTTGTAATAAAACAGTAAATTGGACCTATGATGACAATTATCTCCGAATGCACTTGAATGCAGACTTAAAAGAATTCAATGAAAATACCGAAAATGTTAATTCTTTTAGTTACAACTTAAAGTTAGAATAAGGGGGGAAAAAATAAACGGGATTTGAATTACAAGAAAATGATTTTTATACTGTCACTTTTATAACCACATTATTTTTACAATGGTCATGGCCTTTATGAAAATATTTTTTTTTTGTTTTTTTAGCGAATGTAGACTTTTTGAAAACAATTGGATTGGAAAGTATGTTACATCTCAATAAACTAAAATATTTAAATAGTTTATTAACTAAAATAGATATTAACAAACATCTTGGAAGTGCTTTAGAACATTTCAGCCCTAGTTTGGAAAAGGGCAATAAGTCACAAGCAAGATTTTCAGAAAATTGACAAAAAAAAAATGATTGAAGACTGCTCTTTACATTGACATTACATGATTAAAGAGGAGCTACTGCTGTTTACTAAGCACAATTTCAACGTGTTGGGTGTGGATTGCGACACTGAATTATTGCCAAATGCTAAAGCACTTACTGCTGATAATCATATCTGCAGAAAACTGCTTTTTGGTATTTTGTCCCTTACTGTCCTTTTCCAAAGTAGGGCTGATTTGCTAACAACTGATTTTGAGAAATGTTAGCAATTGTTTTTAATCCTCTGCAGTCTTGCCTATACGTGTAGCCCTACTTTTTCAATTTTTTCCTTGAAATTTAAAATCAGAATTTCAGGTCAGTGCGATTCACAGGTTGTACCAGGCTAATAATCCCCGCAAAAGTGGCTTTTTTGTAAAAGGCGCTGACTGCCGAAGCAATTCAACGCAATGGAGCTACAAACTATTACCAGCAAGAAAGACTTTTTCAAATGACTCAATCAGAAACCTTCAAAGCCGAATACAAAAGATGCATTGAACGCATCCAACATTTTGCATTGAAAATGCTTTTTAAGATGTCACCTAGAGTGTCAGGGTTTTTCAGGGGGAGGCACAGGTAAGAAGAAACGGCATAAGGGGATCTAGGAACCAACTAAAGACGTGTCAAAGCAGGAAGACAACCATGCTTAGGTCCAAAGTGAGACAGATTAGGGGATGGGACAGTGGTCATGAACGGGGATGAGACAAAGAAGATTGACGATGAGAAAGGTGAGAAAAAAAGGTGGATGGGGAATATCCCTTTCCATTTCTGCTAGAGATGACACATTGTGTTAACTTGTAACGCCTCACCTGAATGGGTTGACATCTTTGTCAATTTGCTGGCATGGATTCTTCCTTGGACGCAGGTGTCCAAGCCAAAAACCGCCAAAAAAGAAAACCGGATTAGTGCTACTTCCCATTGCTTTCCACGTGACTTGGCCTCTGGTATGGACCTCTCTCTCATTCTCTGTCCTAAGGCCGAAATGCCCCTAAGAGCTAAGAGGCAAACCAATTCACCACAACCCCCCACCACCTCCTCATGAACCTGTCAAAATGAGTTGCAAAAAAATACTTTACTGTCCAAACAACAGCTTCCGAAAAGCTACTGTGTGTGCTTCAACGCTTTTTGCACCTCCAAAGAAAATGTTTTAGTCCATTTCAAATAAATGATGGACTATACTGTCATATTTTGTGATAAATGTGCAGAATTCTTCCATGACAACAAACATGTTTACCTGGAGTTTGTTTGGCATGCCTTTATTAATATATTATTATTGATGGTAGTGCTGTCTTCAATGGCAGCCTGCCATTGCTTTTGAATTATAGAATTTGAATGGGTTAAGGATGTCTTGAATTTTCTATGTTTTCATTTATTGGTATTTATTTATTTAATTTGTTTTTCTTTTACGCTTCGTTTATTTGTTGTGTTTATTCATTTTATTGCCTTATTTTCAATAATTTAGTAAGATTTCAACACATTTTAAATTTAAAGTTGGGTCAATTTTACCTTTGTTTTTAGAAGTTCATCTCATCATATAGCCATAAAAGCTTCATTGAACAGAGATAGTTTTCTAGACCATCAGTTGGATAATTTTCAACATTTCGAATGGTCATCATTACAGGAGAACTGCACCCTGAGATATTTTCTTTTCAAACGATAGAGGTAGTTTTCTTTTCAAACGTCACCGATTCCTGGATACAGGGTGTATGTCGATTTTCAACTGTATGCGTTTTATTTAAAAAAATATAAACGGAACATAGTTGCCAAAACTTAGGAATGTATTTATTGTATACTTTTATCATTTGGACAAAACCTTTTCTCAGGGTGCAATTCCTCTTTAAATCTATATTACATTATACATGTGTCTTAGCAAAAGGATTTTATTAAGGTAATGTAATTGGGAATAAAAAATCCAATAAAATCCGTATAATATGATGACATAAAAGTCCTATAATCCTTAATATATTTAAGACAAATTCCTATAATATATATATATATATATATATATATATAGGACTGTCCAGCTTTCGAATGTGAGGTTGACTATAGATGAGAATAATAAGGAATATTTATGTATTTTAAGGTTGTGGATTTCTGCAACAAACAGGAAATGATAGTTCAATATATATATATATATATTTCAAAATATTGGATTCACAATTCACCAATGTTTTCCCATGGTTATTTGAGCAATTGAAGTCCCATTGGAAAATACAGTTTAATAATACATATTTGAGGTAGGTCCTAATACTTGGTATATAAAATTTGGTGGCATTAAGGGAGTTCCCTTTACTTTGGTATGGGAAGATTATCATATGCACTTTTATTTCTCTTGAGATTTCTGGATGTGCTTTGCGTGATGTTGCTTTCTCTCCCGAAATACCACTGGTGCAACATCAATAAAAAACACAAAGTTATCTTAAATGCATCAATTAATTTGGTCTATTGATAACCGTTTATCGATTATAGATCTTTTCACCTTTTTGTTATCCCCCAATACACTCTAGTATATAATAGCCCAATTTAAAACAAAAAATCTTTAATGCCCTAAATAGGAAACTTATAATTTTACCAAAATGGTTGCCAACAAGCCACCTTCTGTAGCATCAGTGCTTTGAATATTATATATGGATCCTGTAAAAACTTTTCCTTATGGTAATGTTCTACAGAATAGGGCTTTGTTAATACCTATATATTAGCACTCTTTTCAATGTAATATTTTTATATGTCTTTGGGTCCTTTGGTTACCGAAAAGCACTGCAAATAAATTCCTATGGACCATTGCACAAAGTCATCATCCCTCCTTAATTTTAAACTACATGTTCTGCGGAAATAGGTGTATACTTAATCAGAGTATATTTATTTTAATGAATGTTTAAAAAAATTCCAGTTTCTACAATCACAAATGCGCGGTATTTTTGTGCTAAGTGTGAATTTTCGAAATTTATTTCTGCTTTTTAAGAAAAATTTGAAACTAATCAAGATCAAAGTAAATCTCTTTGCCTGGCCAAATACCAAACATAAAAGTTCATGAGTTTTCAGCTTGAGCGCTTCTCTGTCCGTTCAGCTTTTGCATTGGACAATGAAGAGGGTCCTCAGTGTGATAATATCAGTATCTGAGATGCGCCTTTAGATCTGTCTCAGTGTGAAGTAAACTAAACGCCTCACATATCACATTTACTAGTAGAAATTGCGATAACAAACGAAAACTGTTGACATTTTCATGATCGTATTTGTGCCCTAGCCATTGGAATTGAGATAGAGTAGGGATAGGCTCACCTTAGAAGAGAGGGGCACATTGGCCCCTCTTTTTGGCTTCTTTTTTCTACAGAAAAAAGGGGGGTGAATGAATGAATGAATGAATAAGGGGGACAGGCAGGCTTTTTGAATGGCTTGAAAAAATTCTTTACTGTATTTGTGATTAAAGAAATGTCGATTAGAGACAAGAAACGGTTGATAGTCAAATTCTCATTTGCACACATTTGAGCATTTGTTGTAGAAAAATCCCATGCTGCAATATATGACTTAGGGGTTGTCCATATGTTACACAACTCCAAAAGAAAATGAGGGGAAGGTGTCTAATTTAGTTATGTCTTTTAACGGAATAGAAGAGGGCTACAAAATGTTATTCTGTCCTTATTTTGGATTCATGAGTAAAGTCAAATATATAATTTTAATTTAAGAATTTTATATTTCCATTATATATATATATAATTTATTTTGCATTCTTTGTGAATACTAATGTATATTTCTTAATGTAAACCCCCATGGCTTGCTTAACTTTTAATGGGAAGACCACTCTAGAAAAAGTTATTTTTCTTTTAATTGTATGCATCAGTGGCGGATCCACGAATTTTCCCAGGGAGGGGGGTCCAGGAAACGTCAGTAAAAATAGCACAAGAACGTTTTATACCATTGATATAGCTTGTGCCATTAAGCCTAATATTGTGTAGTCATATTGTTGTAAAGGGGGGGGGGTCCGGAGACCCACGGACCCCACATCCTTCCGCCCCCCCCCCCTTCCCCATCCTGGATACGCCACTGGTATGCATTATAAAAATACTATTCCTAAAACTTCCTTAAATCTAATGATAAATTTAAGAAAAAATAATTCATAGACTAAATATCATTGACACGTTAATGACGTCAAAATAGCTACATTATGCCATGCTTGTGTGAATCCAGGACACCAAATGAAATTTAGACCTGCAAAACACCAGATTTTGGAACAAAATCACGTGAAAAAGAGCCATTTTGCTTGAATGAAAGGAAAAATTACGTCATCAATAGTCTTAATTATTTTAAATTTTTATTAACAATACGAATAAATTGTTTGCACGTGCCCATTACATTTTTTGTTTGGGCAGGGGGCGTGAAGAGATGAGGCATGGCCGGGCTCCAGAAATAAAGGCAAGGATGGTACACTTGTCACCTCCCTCCAACTTGGATTTTTGCTTAGGCTACTACACACTTTTATGTAACACTTAATATAAAAAATAATTTTTATTCCATTACCCCCACACATCTCCGGCCTTTCCCCCCCCCCCCCCCCCCCCTCCACACACCCACACACAAACAAGAGAAAAAACTGCGGGCGTCCATAGGAGGGGAGGGGGAGGGATAGAAATTGTAAAAATAGTTTTACATAATATGTAGTATTGGCATGCTGCATAAGTACATACAAGCTTGCATATGTATAGGTTTATATTTTCTGTCCCTGTATATGTAATATTATTTTGGGTTTCTGGAATGGGATGGCATCTGGTTTTGTGCTTGGAAGAATTTCATGGTCAAAACGGCCATAAAGTGCAGACCACCATAAGTGATTGGAAGCTTCCTGTGGGAACACTGATAAACTCTGGCAAAATGTTATCTTTTGAAAATTATAAGAGCTGGTAGGGGCCATCTTTGGTTATCAACTACTCGCTGTCCAACAAGCATTCACCATTTGGCTGACAGTATACACAAACATTGAAGATATAACTAGAGAAATCTATCAGTGAATGATGACCTAGGCAATAATGTGTAGGCTATAACGAAGAAAAAAACTGAATGTGATAAGAAAAGGGGGAATGAGGTCCTAAGAAATTAAGAGTCTGTGGACTTCCACTTTTGACAGGTGATAATGAACACGTCAGTTTTTTGTAAGTAAAAAAATGGCACCCACGACTAGGTGGTATGATGGATCAGTACAGGGATTGGTTAAACAAGGTCCTAATCTGGTTTAAACTGACAATTTCTTTCTTAAGGACCTCTGGAAGTAAAGGTGTCAACTGGTTAGGGCCTGCATCCATTGACAAAATTACCATATAAACAGGATTATGAGTACCTATTGGAATATGTTTTGAGCATTTAGGCTCAGTGCAGAAACCTGGTAGACTCTCCTGAAGGTAGTCAGGAAAGTACTGGTGGTGTTGTTCCCCATACATTTTTCGAAAAAAAGACATGTTTTTCTCAAGAATTCAAACACCACATAGGGGCAAACCCTATATTGTTTTAATAGTTTTTTTTAATGTTGATCGCCAATGTAAGAGGCGGAAAAATTCCTTAAAATCCGACGTTATTTTATTTTTTATTTAATAATTGGAGCAACATTTTTGGAAAAGAGCTTTGTCACTACCTAGATATTAGTATAATTTATGTTTGCGGGTCCTTTGGTTGTTTAGCAAAAGTGCAAATGAATCCCTATGGGCCCTTCAAATCACAACATAATAAAATTAATATCCCTCCCCCATCTCTCCAGTGCAGTGTCACGTAATATATGGATGACCCCTATGCATGGATTCCGGCCCTTAAAAAGTTTTCAAAATGCTCCAGATTAAATAATTTTTAATAGATCTCTGTTTACTTGTTTTAAATCCTGAGTGGTAGTTGACATTGCAGCTGCAGAATTCCGATCATTTATTTTTATATGGATTTATGGTGTGATTTTTTTTCCCATAAACTTTTTTAAAAGTTTTTTTAGAAATTGTCCAGATCCCAAGTTCCTAGATTGGTTTTCATTGCTTTTGGAAATGCAGTGGTTTTTTCATTTTTGTTTATTTGTGCAAGTGTAGCTCGGATGACATTATGTGTACCCTCAGCTTCTATTTGGAATGGGTCATCGTAAGTTTCTTAGCTTTAAAAATCTTTGTTTCTTTTATACTCTTTTTATATGTCCCAAGTGATGATGTCTTTAGAGCTTCTTCTAACTTTCTTAAACCCATTTGATGTATGCTCACACCAAGGGGTGTCCAATGGTATGTCAAAGGACAACTGAATCCTCCATAGGCTCACGAGAGGGAGGGGGGGTTGCACAGTAATGACGACACTTTTTAGAGTTATTGGATGATGAGAATTGCAGCATTTGGAGAAAAAAGCCCCAGAAAAAAATACCCTTTAAAAGCCTAGTTTCCACCCCTACTTCTTAGTTCTTCTTTGGATACTTAAGTTTAAACAAAGCAATAAAGTAGCGGATGAGTTGAAAGTTTTCTGCTTATAATAATAAAAATCTTGAATGGAAATGATGAAAAAATGGCAATAAATCTATGATGTGATAGTTTAAAATGTCCAGAGATGCAGAATACATCTGGTAATGGCCTCTGTCGCAGTTTATCCCGACTGCCCAAGCAGTGCGGTCAATTAATGCCCACTAGTTTTTTGTTTTTTTTCTGGGAAAATGTTTTTAGCAAATATTTAACACATGTTCTTGGCTTGTTCAATATTCGTGGAATCCGAAACGTCTTGTAGCTTGTCCAATATGTTCGTGGAATCTTAAATTCAGTTATCTCTCTAAAAAATATATTTTTCAAATAGGAAAAATTTGAAAATAGATGGCCAAATGATAAATTGGTACCAATGTAGGCCTATTGATATAAGTTTTATTGGCATATTATATATATACAATAAATATTAAAAAAGTTACTTTTCATTTCCTGAGTTAGTGAACGTCCCTTTATGTAGTTCACGAACTTCTTACCATAACTTACATACCCTATAGCTTAACTTAACCCATTCATTATTAAAAACACATAGCGTCACTTATAAGTGGGTAATTAATTAATTATTTAGCTAGTTGATTACAACAACAATATCTCACATCCAGTATTGGTATGATTGATGAACTTACCAATATGCCAGTAACACTACCAATAGTGCCTGTGCAAATATAATTTTGTTATACCGGCCTATAGTAAAATGCAATTATGATGGTATTGGTATGGAATATATTTTGGCATATTTTTATTGCTACATTTACCAATAACCCAATATAAAGTTACCAATATAATCCAATAACCAGTAGGTATAGGCAAGTAAAATAATTATATCGAAATATTGATTGGGTTGACCCAAATCAGTAAGGTTACTGTCATTGAGCAAAATAACTGCAGTTGTCTCCATGATAACGCTAAGGTTGGGGGGGAGTTTGCATGATAATCAAAAAAGTCTTTTGGTCCTTATTGTAAATGTCTTACGTAGCATTTCCCACGATCTTGCCCCCAACATGTGCTTCTTGCAGATAGCCATAATCCACAGGACACCCAGCCATTATCATTAGTCTAGAATGGCCTGCTGTGTAATGCTTGATCTTCCCACCCACAGTAAGACCCTCTT
>JAQFYV010000465.1:0-11304 GCA_034695065.1 Choneiulus palmatus | reverse complement strand
ATGAAATTTGCATATTGGGGAAGGAAAATCTGTGACGTACTGAAAAGCAGCAGATTGCAAGCTATTTCGAGATTCCCCTTTTTTATCGTTCATTTTTAAATTTTTCGCATTATATGCAAGTTGAATTGTTACTTTATACATGCAGAAGATTTAAGCAAACCTTTAATTCACAGAAGATTTAAGCAAAGAATTTTAGCTCAATTCTTGTTAAGGGTATATACCATTCCCCTTTAATCACATTTCTTAGCTCAATTTACTTCTTCTCATTACACAATTGCAAATGCTTACTTCCCGTTATTTCGAATTAATAGTGAAATATCCCAAGATAGTTACTACTCGTATCTCGAGATAATTTTGGCGTCAATTGTGAAATTAAAAAACTGCTAGGCCTGCAGTAAAATTCACCGATTGACTAAATTAAAAAAAAAGAAAAACGCTCACCAGGGATATTTCTAAATTTTTGTATAGGAGTAGGGTCTACCTTAACTATATTCAGGGGCGTAAATCCTGAAAAATTATTAGGGGGTCCGAGCCCTCAGGAAGCGAGTCTTGAATGGTACGAAAGGAAAATTATGGGGGGGGGGGAGTCCGGACCCACTGACCCTCCCCCCCAGGATTTACGCCACTGATATGGTATATCAATTTTGAAGTGTGGAATGTGGTAGGAAGAGGTATTAGGCGTGCTTTGTGTTCAAAATATTCCATTAACGCTCGCTGTTTATAGAGTTGATGTGATGTTTGGATCATGGACCTAACTGCATAAATCGTGCGCATCGGATCTTGTACTAAATAGCGACTATGGATCTTTTAAGAATGAATATGGGTAACTCGAAGAATTTGCAAACCCCTAGCTACCATCTAATCAGTGTTACTATTTAAAATTGCACACTGACAAAATATATTTTTTTAAACTTCTTTGATATATAGTTCTTAACACTATCCACCAATCAACCTTATATCACTTGATCCCCTTTATTCACGTTTATCCAACTTTATAGTCTTTCTTTAAATAAAAAAGAAAATAGAATAAAATAAAATCGTTGAAATCACAAATTCGTAGGCATGCCCTAAATTGAGTTAGTATTTCATGCAGAAGCTTTCCTGGTACCCCGCAGCTGTACGCTCGTAAGATCCGGCAGGAAAGAGAACTTATTTTCTCATACAATCGTAATACTAGCTCGTGAATGTAGTATATATTAGGGGATAAAATTTGTGATTATTTGATAAAGATGACAATATGTTATGCGTATTTTGTTTTCGTATACTGGTATTTATATATAAACGAATGAGAAATTACCTGTTCACCAAAGCAGAAATACACATTATATATGGCAACCATATGGGATTTCAAAGTCACACAGTTGTATTTAGATTTTCTTGATTTTTTTATATCAGTAATGCAGCGGCGAGTTGATATGGATTTCTTTGAATGCAAGCTAGTTGCTTTATGCTATCACCTTAAGGAATCAAATCGAAAGAATTGACATAAAAATATTTGAAATTCATAAGAGACTTAAAAGGATTTTTCTGATTTGAAGTAGAATATACGGTATACCTGTATATGGGCTCATATGTTTTTTTTTTACTTATATAGTTGTTGCATATGTCTGAAGTTTCAGTAGAAGAAACAACTTAGGCTGGAGTTACATATATAATAAAATCCTAAGATTATAGAGTATAGCGACTGTCTATAATGGGCACTTTGGGACCAAAAAAAAATGCCCAGTGTATAGGGTTGCCAATTATATTAAGTCATTCAAAAATATAAATGGTCAGTTAGAATATCAAATGTTTTAGCAAATGATTGCAAAATTGTTAACACAGGCTTATTTGATGACCAAAAAAGTAATAAAAGGCCCATTCACTCTCCCATTCAGCCTTGTAAACTTTGAACACCTCTTCTAAACATCGCAAATTTCATTGCCCCAAAAAATTACTGTATACACCCAATAATTTTATGTAAGAATTGAACGCTTTATGGCAAAGCATAAACGGGATAACAGAGCTTCACAATCCTATACTATTAAACGAGCAATATTTGTATATATGTATGTATATATATATGTATATATATAAATTTTATCTACGAAACGGCTCTAAGGATTTTCGCCAAACTCGGCACTCTCCATAATTCCCGTACAAAAATGAGATCTAGCCGGGTCTCTTCTCTGGCAAAACTCATTAAAGGGGTCAATTCAGTGATTTCAAAATTATTTACATGGGTTCAATGGGCCAACCGGCACATGCAAGAGTTCTTTTTCTCGATCATTTGCATTGGAATAACAGCATTTGAATATACAATATGCCTATATGCCTGCATGTGCAAGGTCTGCACGTGACCTTATTTCTTTTCCTTATATCCATATTCTTTTTTCAAATTCTAATTTTTATTTATTGTTAATTATTGTAATTTATATTAATTTAATTTTATAATACCTTTAATTCAAGGATAAAACATTTTCCTGCACAAGGTATACTTTTAAATAGCTTCACATTTATAGATAGTTAATTAAGCATTCAAATAATTATTAAATTAATTCTTAAATGAAATTCATATAGGCTTAAATATAGCTTGGACATTCAAGAGCCACTCCAGACCTAATGTCTCCATGATTAAACTACAGTTTTTGTGTGTAAGTTACAAAACTAACTAATTCAGGACATTAAAAATATTACTTTAGGTAATTAATTATTAACAATTAAAAATTATTAGCCTGCATATTACATTTAATATGCCTGGTGGACGCCCTAGAAAACGTCGGTGTTTCAATTTTGAAAACCAAGCTCCACATTTGGAAGAATGCTTGCCAACCTGACAACTTGGAAGACTGCTGCATAACATGGATATTCTGCTGAATTTAAGGTTGTCATATGAATAAATTTAAAATTTAAAATTTCATTTTTTAATTTATGACAACTTTCCTGCTACTTTTACTATTTCTCCAAATCTATTAATCTTTCATAAATAAATAATCAATTTTCTATTTCACTAATGTTATCTTTGAATTATCATCTGTTGAATCAGTTTCACTATTGCAATCTGCCTGTCTGTTACAACAAGCATATCTCCCAAAAAATGAGTATTTTTAATATATGTAATTCAACTAAAAATCAAACTTACAAACTTATGGTCAACAGTGCATTCACATTAAATTAAAACATTCTTTGTTGAACCTTTTGTATTATAATTTTTTTAAATGTTTATTTAGCCTGATTATTATTTAGCCATATCAGTCTGACCATACGAGCGAAGCTCGGTCTACCAGTTACTAACTTTTATGCCTAATTATTTTATGCAGGGCTATGCATGAAAAGAACCCCTTTTCATAATTTTTATGCAGGATTCTGCATATAAGTTTTAGGCATTACTCTGCAGAAACATTTTTGTTAGGGTTCTCCAAAGATGCATTCGCACCCACAGCTCACAAGAAGCTGTGCCTATACCAGCCATTGTATTTGTATCATTGTACCATCAGAGAGAGCTTCAAGTATAATTTTAATATCTTCCTGATTGTGTTACATTGTTTCTAAGAGTATTTTCCAAAAAATCGACATTTGTCCGCTTTGTTCCCATGCAGATTCCAAACCAGTTCCAAGCACAAGTTTCCTTCCAGCATTCCTTAGCTTCCGGTCCATAATTATTTAGAAGGTGCCAAGTTTCGTTCATAGTCATGGGACTGACACGGTGAGCAGTGACCAATTGGTGATACGTGCATGGGTTAACAGGGTTTGCAGTTCCACGAAACCCATGATGATTTCTCCGAGTGATCTTAGCATTTTCTGCACAAATTCCAGTTATGTAAACGTCTTCCAGAAAGAAATAAGGCACGGAGGGCACTTGTCGTAGGAGTAGCGGAACAACATCGCCACTCATGACGTAGGCTGGCCCGGCCACAAAATCAGGATATATCGATGCTGTCCAATTGTTTTTGTGTACGAAATAATGCGAATCCCGGTTCCGTATTGGATTCCAATTCCTTGCCAACCTTCCAAAAATTGTCTTTTTCACGGTCCTATTTAAGTCTAGTGTCGAAAATAGTTTTCGAACGTTGACGAAGACATCGTCGTCTACTTTGAAAACAAATTGAGTTTGGGGGCAATGCAGATTGACCCACCGTAAAAGCAAAACGCTCTTCAGAGTCAAGTTGTAATAATCATCGTAAAACTCTCCTTGGACAATGTCCCCTTCTTTGCCATTTTCATCTTCCAAAAGCTCTTGAATACTCGCATTCTTCGCATGCCCAACAAAGAACACCATTCTGGCATTGCCGTTTTGCAGAAACATTTTCTTCCAAGTATTTCGAATAACGTTCCTGGCATCAAAATTGGCCGGAGCCGAATTGACCATCGCGATGACCGAAAGGTCGCCATTAGAAAAATTGCTGCTAGGTTGGCCAAATTTTCCGCACAAATTCACTTTATTGATGTTGAAAGTGATATTCCACACATTGTAGATCCTATCCAAACGCCTGTTTTTTAGAGCTGGGCGTTTAATCGAGCGCAGGCCGGACTGTAATTTTTGAAAAAGGTTTAAGAGGTGATGGGTATTGTCCGAGAAGTATGGTTGGGCTTTGGTAGAATCGACGAGTTGTTTGGTATTATTCATTTTGAGAGTGGCTTTTTGAAGATATCCGAAGTTTGGCACTTCCGGTTGATGTCCCAAAATATCTCGGTGGTTGTACTGTTGCATGGATGCCAGTATACGAGGGGATAAATGGGAGTAATGTCCCGGTCGGATATACCAGTCATTTAGCACAAATAAGAACATGATAAAGTTGACAAAAACGAGCAGACATAACATTGACAACAAAGACCTGTTCCCATTCATTTTCTGCATAAAATTAAGGCATAGTCCTAAAATAAAATAAAAAAAACTAAAATAAATATATAAAATATAACTTAGAAATTAATAATTTGAATATGAAGAACTTTTCTTTACATGAGATGGAATGAAACTTAAAATTTGCATAATGAAAATTTTTTAAAGAAGAAGAATATACTAGAAAAAGTATTTTTCTTTCAATTAAGAAAATACAATTCCCAAAATTTCACAACAATGTTATGCTTAGTTATTTAATAATAAATTCAAAAAAAAATAATTTATGGACAAAATACCAATGACATGTTAATGATGTCGCATGGCCAGATTTTTCAGTGTACGTGCAAATCCAGAACACCAATGTAATTTGCACGCACAATAACCACATTTTGGAACAAAATCAAATGAGCAGTTATTTTTGCTTGCATGAAATAGCAAATGATGTAAGCAACAGTCTCATTCTGATTTTTATATTTACTTTTTATAAAATAACCACGCATAACATAGTTGTGAAATTTTAGGAAATGTTATTTCTTTAATGTAAACTCTTAAAAGAAAATATTTTTTTAGGGTGGTCTTCAAGTTTAACAAAAAAAAAGTAACTACTAAATTAAAATAGGGGAAAAAATTCATGTGATGGTTTTGAACGAGTATGTAGTTTTATTTGACTTTTTTTAAATAAAACTAAAAAAACAAAAGTATCCGTAAAATAAAAAGGAAAATCTGTATAAAGAAAAATTCTTTAAATTACAAAATCAAAGTAAAAACAAACTTGCTCACCTTTTTTTAAAAATTGAAGCAGTGTCCGTCCAAATTAATAATACACTAGCGATTGGTCATTCAGTAGTGTGATAGCCACAACACAAGCAAAAACGGCCAGTTTGGCATAAAAATAAGAGGTAGTTATGAACCCTATAGTTAAGTCCCCCTCTTGTCCCGAGGTCAGCAACTATGCCGTAAACAACAAACAGTCCGAAAGGCCACTTGGTCTGTTTTGCAGGTGGCAGGTAGGTCGGTTGAAGGTGTATAAAATTCAGGTAGGGGTAGGTGAAATACCCACTGGTGGTCAGGACAAAAGGATGCCTGACCTGACCATGTGCTTTCTTGAATAAGATTCGGAGATTAAATGCCTTCAATCTCAAGTTCACAACAGGTGGATTATATAAAAGAAGGTTAGTAATAATTCATATGTCAAAAAAAAAAAAAAGAAAAAAAAACTTGATTTTTATAACTTCAACCAAATTAGCTTTCTTTTACCATTTTTTTTTCTAATAAAAATTTATGGAATAAATTTTATATGATATAATTTTTTTTTTATGTTGTTTTTTGTTGACAAGGGTAATGAAAATATTAAAGCGTTCGACTGATTTTTCCAAACACTTCATGCCGTACTGTGAATCCGTTCATTTATTTGTTTTTATAATTTTTATACCCATTAGTGTGAATTCTAGATTTACCAAAAATGGGTAATGAGGATACCATTTTTTAAATTGGCCTCATCACTGTATTTGAGTAGGAATCTGCTTTGATGAGTTACCAAAATCAGAACAATTGCATTGGAAATTATTAAACTTTGTTTATTTTGTGTATGTTTTCTGTACATTCATGTTTTTTGAATTTACCATAAATACTTTTAAATTTTCTGCATTTATTTCGTATATGCCTATAATACTGTCTGCATATATCTCGATATATTTTCGTTTATTTTGAATATTTCACATGTAAATACATAATCTGCTCTCTTATATTTTTTGCATATTTTGTATATAATTGGTATAGTCTTATGTACAGTATTATGCAAACTTTCTATATAAAATTTATAAATAATCGTTCAACTTTATGTATTTTCTTTATAAATAATCGTTCAACTTTATGTATTTTCTGTATATGGATTGTCTATTTCTATCTATGGTCCGTCTATTTTTTGACAATAATTTGCCTATTTCCTGGATATAATTTGCCTATAATCCATCTATTTTCATGCCTATAATTAATATATTATTTGTCTATTTTGTTCATCTATTTTCCGATTTTCTGCCTGTAAATTGCCTATGTCTAGTTTTAATCTGACTACAATTAGCCCATTACTTGATTATAATTATTTTCCATTTTCTACCATTAATTTTTTTAGTTTCTGTTTATAATTTTCCAATTTTCTACCTATAATTTACTATTGTCTTCTTATAATTTGCATAAATTCTGCTTATAATATTCCAAATCTCTTCTTTAGATCGATAAGACCTGTCTTTTGACATATAAAGTACCTTGCACAGTTCCTATGCAATTCTCTGCCTACCTGTCTCAAACAAACAAGCAGACAGAAGGGCAAGGTTCCATAGGCTATATGAGATATATGCCTAGATGATTTTGAAAATCAAAATCAGATATTAATTTTGATGATCTGCAGAAAGATAAAACTAGTGTAGCGCTGTTATATAGGTAAACAGGGCTATATTATACAATAAGACGGCACTAAAGGTGTATGTCAATGAATAAGTAACTTTTGAGATCAAAATTTGGATAACGTTTTTTGAACCGATACACCAATCAGTGTTGCCACTCAAAAATCCTTGATTTATTCAAATACCATACTTTTCAAGATATATTTGTATATTTTTAATACCTAAACTCTTGTGACTTTTCTAGCATCTTTCATACCATTAGCAAAAAACAGCAGAAATTCAAAGCATAGGAAAAAAAATATAAAATTTAAACTCCTTTATGAAAACCTCAGTATGAGACTATATATTTGCTTTATTCAATCACACTAAATAACAAATTTAAAAGGGTAGCATACCTTCAGACATGTCATGTCACATGTCACAGATGCAACTACCATATGCTATTTCAATTGTAGGTCTATGCTTTTTATTCATTTTTTTTTAAAAAAAACTAGAGTGAACCTGTGGTTACCAAAACTTGGTTTTGTACATTTTGATATGCTTTATCCTTTAGAAGAAACTTTATCTGAGGGTAAACTACCCTCTTAAACAAACATTTCCTGATGAAAAATTAGATTAAAGGAATTCCATAACAGTTTTCAACAGCCAGCAAAAACGAAGCAGTTTTCCATACTTTTTTAAGGCCGGGCAAAAGTATCTCAATTTTTCAAACTTTTTCTAAAGCCGGAATTGGAAAAAAGTGACTTTCCATACTTTTTCCAGGACAGTGGCAACCCTGCCCAGAACCTTCTATCAGTATTAAAAAATTACACTGCATTATTTCTGTCGATTGGGTAGCGGGGGGTAGCATGTATGTAGGTGTCCAACAACTTTAAAAGAGGATAGATCTGGACTACCACCTCCCCCAAGAAATTACACCTGTGAGTTGTAGTGTCCTTCTAAGAGCATGTCACTGTTTGCAGAAAATAGCACGTTTTGGGATAATCATCACAAGAGAACACAACAAATTCAACTTAGAAAAAGAACAATGTGAGCAAAGATGCAAAAGCATTTATTGCACATTTTGATTTGCATATAAGTCACATTACCAAAATAATACTGTTCCAAAATTCCAAGCAACAAAATAGCCTATCAATGGCCAATCAATTCAAAAGGCAAGCAATAGCAAGCTTCGATGGATATAAAGATATTGTGGCGAAAAAACCACACGTTGCGGTAGCAATATCGCAAACAATGCATTCAATCAAATCGTTTTTCTATTTTGTTATTAAGGTCATAGACTAGGTCGTTCAAGTAGTATGGAGCAGAAATCATTTCTGAGACACTCGGTGCACGGTGTCCACAAAAGTAGCCACACTATTGGGGTCCATATCAGGGTAGATGCCATGTCCCAAATTAGCGATGTAATGCTCTGTGCCAAACCTCTGCACCATTTTCTCCACCTCCTTCACTAGAGACTCCTAGCAAGGCATGACATAATGTAATTTTCCACAATTTATCTTACGTGTGTTCCTAGCTTCAAATCAGTATACCACACATGGCAAAATAAATAACCTATCACGGTAACTCAATATTACTGTGAAAATGTATCACAACCTATATTGGGAACACAGGGTATTTTTTTCCCCAAAATATTGTATTTCCAGTATAGGATCTTTAGTTCTAAAATATAGAAATACTGCAGGATATTTTTTTACAAATTCTAAAATTTAAAATTTTCTTTAGTTAGAATATATGAGCGTAAAACCTATTGTATTCTATTACATTTATGATAGCACATTCCATATTAAAAAAAAAACATTCTAAAATTAAAAGGGATACCCACCCTAGGAAAAAAAATATTCTCTCAAAAGTCTACATTAAGAAAATGCTATTGTCAAAATTTCCCAACAATGTTTTGCTTAGTTATTTAATTCTAAATTAAATACGAACTAATTAATAGCCAAAATACCATTAAAATGTTAATGACGTCCAATGGCCACATCATTGCAATGCCCGTGCAAATTTAGGAAAAAATTGAGTATTCTTTTTTGCTTGAATAAACGGTTAAATGACGTCAGCAACAGTCATTTCAAATTTATTTAAATTTTTTAAAAATATCAATAAAAAAGTTGTGGAATTTTCGGAATAGCATTTGTTTAATGTATAATCTTGAAAGGAAAATAATTGTTTCTAACGTGGTCTTCCCCTATAATAGATTATAAGGACCCAGACAACTGGCTATGTTCACTGTAGCCGTTCCTAGTTTAGCATTGGTCTCATGTGTTAAGTCAACATTCAAAAGTTATTGAATTGACCCCAATTTTAATTTGTGATGCATTAAAATGTTATGAACTTTATAGAAATATGGAAAAAAATAAATAAAATTTATGAATAAAGGGCAAATATGGGAGAATTAGCCAAAATGTTGGTATCTAAAACAGGATAATTTAACGCAAATTTTACGGGCAACGTAACTAAGAGGACTATATTAACTACAGATATCAACGACTAAGGCATTGTATAACATGAAATAACAGGAAGATAATAAAACCAGCGTATTTTAGCAAAGAAAGCATTTCACTCGCCTTTTAGAGTATAAAGAGGGCAGAGAGAAATAAGTGAAATATTTTTTAACTAGTAGAGTTATATAAAATAAAAGTGAACAAACCTGTGGAGCGTATAAAGCACAAGGATCCAGATTTCCCTGAAGAGTGACATCATTTCCCACCATTTCCCTGGCTTTACGAGGATCAATGGTCCAATCCAAGCCCACAACTTCATAGCCACATTTTGCTAGCTGTCCCAATGCATAGTGTGCTCCTTTGGCAAAAATTATCTGGCATAAAACACCAATTTTTACTCTTAGAATATCCGACATTTTGATTTTACCAATGATCGTGAATCATTTATAAGTATTTACCATTGGCACATCTTCTAGTCCTTTTTCCTTCAGTCCCTTCTTCACTCGCTCACGGATCTGAGTGATATAGGGCAGTGCAAAAGTTTCAAATGTATCAGGGGCAAGATGTTCAGCATGTGACTCAAAAACTTGAAGCAACTGTAATTAACAAAGGGCAAGAATAATTCCAATTGAAGCTGTAAAGCAACCTTAAGCCATGTTAATTGTCCATAGACAATTATCTATTCTTTCTAACAAAAACAAATCAAAATACATAAAAAATACCCCAATTTTAATAGTTAGGCTACTAAGTGGGAGTTCATTTTTAAAAATGACTCCAATTAATAAAATAAAAATTAAAAAAGAAAAAAAAAATAACAAAGTTTTAACCATCTTTCCTCCATCTTTACAAATGTGTTATAAATCGGTCGGTTTTTTTTCCAGGACAAAAAAGACGAAGGCATGTTTTAGCTGATGTAATTCACTACCTTTTAATATTTTTATATTTTTGCTGAAGACATGCGCTTATTGTAAATATGATTAATGCACGCACTTCACCAAACAAAATATAATACCTTTTTAAGGGTTTTTTGAGGTTACATTCACCCTTAATAAAATAAAAAATAAAAGTGCAAAAATTAAGAAATTCCTTTTACACGTATCATTAAGTTTTTAATAAATCGTCCATTTTACTAAGGGGGAAAATAAAGAACAACATTATGTTTTAACTGATGAAAGTCTCAACATTTTAGCATTTTTCATATACTTTTATACATTTTGGTTGGTGAGATGAATGCATTCTAAATATTAATAAGGCCAGCATTTCATCAGCAAAAATTTGTAAAATTTAGAAAATGCTAAGATGTACGGCATTAACATACCATAATACTAATGCACACCATAATACTGTTCTTTCTAAGACAAATGGATGATTTATAAAAAAAAATGTTAAAGGTCGGCAGAAAAAGTATAAATTTTCCTTTTGACGCATTTTTATTTGAGATTTTATTAATTGCAATGCTTTTTTTTAAAAACAAAAGTGGGTAACCTCACCTAGCTATCAAAAACTCTTTAAATTTTGGTACTTTTATGCATTTTGGTAGAAGATGATGATGTATTTAAATCACAATGAGCGATGAACATTGGTGACTTGGGGGGGGGGGGGGGGGGGGGGGGGGGGGGGGGGGGGGGGGGGGGGGGGG
>JAQFYV010000464.1:0-11312 GCA_034695065.1 Choneiulus palmatus | reverse complement strand
CTCCAGGCGAATGCTGAGGCAGTTCCACTAAAAGTCGGCCACGACCGCACTCTCACATTAATTCTCACATTAAATAGATATAGTTATCCTGAGAGTGAGATTACCCCCCTGCCAAAAGGCATTTAATTGCTGACTGTAATGAATTGAATTGAATTGAAATTGAAAATAGTTCTCAAAATCTTCTTAAAACTATAGGAAAGATAGTAGGCCCTATTCGAAAATATATGTCATCTGTAAACCCGCCTTAATATTTCAGCAAAACTAATACATATTTTTTCATGACTACCTGATTGAAAACATTGTTATCTAACAATGTTTTAATCAGGCAATCATTAAAAATTATATACATATATATTTGGAAAATGTAAATTTAGCTTGTAATTTGACCACTATAACTTCAATTAAAGAATGCGTAAAATCTGAGAAATATATGCATGGGCATGCAGATAATTCCATGTCAAAAATTATTGAAAGCCATGCACAAAATATTGTACAGTTTAACATTGTACAACATTTATACAAAAATAGATTAATTAAAAATAAAAAGCAAATTATGTTAAATTGGGGAAATTGTTAATACATGTATTTATGGAATATGGATCGTAAGGGACTTATATTTGCATAAGGCCTATTATCGATAACTGGGGTTTGTTATATTGTTAGAAAAAAAACATTCATTTGAAAAGGGCCCCTAGATATGGGCAATCCATGCATGCCTAAATGATTCCCTTGCAGTAGGTCCCTATATACTGCATATAGTATAACGCCTAACAGATGCAACTCTGTACATTGCATGACATGCATGAACCAAATCATCACTCCATGATCGACTTAACAAAGCCTCACGAAACGTGTAACAAGGTGACATTATATATATTGTTAATTAATTTATTATTAAACCTTGTATAAAAACAGTAAATGCGTGAAAGACTTTCTAGGCTTATTGCTGTAATCCAAATATAAAAAAAAACTTAGAAAAAAAACTAAACCGAGTAAATAAACACGCTTTCGTTCCTAACGCTATGATAATAAGTCCCCACGTAAAAAATCGTATACACTTTTTATAGTATCCTTATCTATTTAATTACCATAAAAAATTTTAAAAATATTATTATGGATATTATCAAAAATTTTCAAGATAAAATATTTAAAATTTTGAAAGCCACATGAGTCTGGCAAAAACGCATGTATACTATGTGCTAAACACGCGTAACGTCGAAATTTGGAACGATGCACGCACATTTAACGCGTTGTCTCATGCCTTTTGCGAATTTTTTAAATTCACGCTTGAAGTGATTTTTCCTAGCAAAATAAGGCTCAGTGCACGTGCATATTTCCGCGATTCAAAATATATGAGCACGTGCATTGAGTCCCATTATGGGACGAAAAATTCTGCATGAAAGTGCCCTTTATTTATACGAACCACTGATACGAACTCTTTCGTGCATGGGAATAATATCTGAGATTTCGAAAGAAATTTGAGCCTGGCAATTTATGCACGTTCGGCATGAGCAATGCAGAAATTTAGAAATATGCACACACAATGCACGTGTTGACTCACATTTTTAAGGAGGGATGATGCCTTGTTAATAATACATCGGAAATTATTTGCCCTATATAATATACAGCTCGACACCCAAAGGGCCCTGCAACGACATAACAAAAATACCAAATTTTTTTCCTTCCTCTCAGTAATAATTTTTTTTTTTTTAATGTTTGACTTATTCAAGCGAAAAAGGAACCTGCATGTATAGTTATATTTTCTTCCCTTAACTTTAGCTTTAGATGCATGCATTATTGAAGTAAAGGTCCATATATAAAAATTCAAAATATAAGTTTGTGGATGTCGAAAAAGGCAAGTGGTGGGATATAGGTAAAATTGTGGAGAAACGAAATTAGATGAAAGTTGGATATATAGGGGGCAACTGCCCTTATGTGCGAGATCCCATAACAATAATAATAATAATAATAACTTATCATATATAACCTAATTACATTTTATCTTATATTTATGTCTATGTATTTTCAATCATTATTATTATACTTATATATAGCAAGAAAAGCACAAAGGCTCATAAACGAAGTTTTCACTTACCAAAATTCTAGGAAAAGCGCGTATGAAAATTTGATTTAAAAACTCATTTCAGTCAGTATGGATCCAATCAATGCCATGAATTTCAGTGCATAATTTTTGGAAAAATTTTCCAATAAAATGTTTTTAAATGGCTCAGTAAAGTGAAAAGTTAGTGTTACCTCCAAAGCACCATGATATGAAAATGGTAAAAAAATATTGAGATAGTTCATAGTTTGAGCCTTGGGGCCCCTATATGACACATGTGCATTTTTCGATGAATTATGACAAACGAAAACATAGGATCAGGGAATACAGTATATTGCAATTAATTTATCAAATAAATTTTCACGTTAAGATCGGAGTCTGCATGTACAAAAAAATGGCTGAAGCTTCTGCATGGCCTTAAGGTCGGCGCCATTTTAACAATTTAAAAAGGGATTTTTCCAGGGAGATTCAGGATTTTAGAACAGTTCAGGATTCCTGTGAGACAGCGAATTTGCATTTAATTGCCTCTAATTATTATTATTATAATCGTAATGAAGATAAGCAAGCCCAATATATTAAACTAGGCTTATATTAAACTCTATACGTCGACTTGAACATCTGATTTTGCCATAGGCCTCATGAGGCAAACCAGCGTATACACACATTTTTCAAACTTGCAGTCAAAAATTAACAAAAAATACAATATTACAAAAGTCAAAAATTCAGTAGGCCTATAAGAGTAACGATTTTTATCAAAAGAAAAAAAAAATCCTGGAATTGAACTAATAAACTATATGATTTCTAGGGGAAAATCATATAGAAAAACTTATTTTTCATTCAAGAGTATACACGTGAAAAATATTATTTCTAAAATTTCAGATAATCATGTTATGCTTAGCCATTTTGTAAAAAATTAAAAATATATTTGAAGCAACACTGTTGCTGACGTCATTAGCCATTTCATTCAAACAAAACTGACTCTACTCAGGTGATTTTGTTCCAACATGTGGTACGTTGCACGTGCAAATTAAATTTGGTTTTCTGGATTTGCACGTATACATTGAAAAATGTAATTATGCAACGACGTTAACACGTCACTGGTATTTCGGTCGTTAATAATTTTTGTTTTAATTTACTATTAAATAACTAAGCATATACACTGTAGCATTTATTTGAAAAATTTTGGAAACGGTAATGTCTTAATGTTAACTCCTGAAATAAAATATTTTTTTTAGGGTGGTCTTACTCATTTGTATATCAACATTTCTAAAATCTCCAAAATTTAACAAAAAAAAAAAAATATAAAAAAAACGTAGGCCTACTTACAAATATTTTTAAGCAAAAACCTGAAATTATTTTAAATGGTATACTGAATTCATGGGATAATTTTACAGAAAAACAATGTCAACATTACTAAATTCGATATTAATTTTAATTGATAAGAAAATCTGTTTATTTATCTAAAAAAATTACTAAAGCAAAAATTTAATGATAGTCCAAACGAGAATATTTTGCTACTGTTTACTGCAATTCAGACAATTAAAACATGACAACATTTACAAATATTTCAGAATATGCCCCAGTGGTAATACACACATGCCCCACCTCATTCAAACCTACAGTTGGATCCCATATTCCCCTGAAATTTCGTGCAAAATTTTCACCACATCCAAGTCCATGCATGCGAGACCATGTAATAATATATTAACAATAATTTATTGGATTTTTAGCAAAATGTCAAAATGAGTTAGGAATAGAAAACAGGCATCTTATTAGAAGCAATATTTGTCTACAATGTGTAGCAGTAAATTTACAAAACAGAAAATATTAAGAAAATAAAATAGCTTTAAGTGTAGGGTGGAGGGGGCCCAAGGGAATTCCCGAATACCTTTTTAAGATCTATTTCGGCTATGATATGATATAAATAAAATATTGCAAAGTGCTTTCATTTCCCATATCAGCCATGAATCTTTGTTAATATATTTTCAGTAGCTATAGAAAATAATTATAACTTGCAAATAGTAAGTAATTAATCTTTATAAATAATCGTTTGAGTCTCACAATGGAGGTCTTGGGAAAATACAAAATGGATTACCAATAGATAGGACTATAGGTGTCTGCATACAAATAATTTGATAAGAAAAATATCAGAATAAGCAATTAATGTATTTCCATGTAAAATGATGTAAATGCATTCCAATTTTAGTTTCTGTTTCTCATATACATGGAGTTCATGAATCTACAAATTAAAATAATATAATTGTCTAATTAGTTAACTTTATTTCTGTTAAAACTATATTAATGAAAGAAATACAATTTTCCACAGTAGTGGCCACGCCCACTTTCCACGTCCTGAATCTAAGAAAAATTATGTGAACTAACCTCATCTCAATTTCATCATGGAAATAAAAAATCTTGCATTTTAAAAACATGTATGAAATGTGCATTGAAGTGTTGTTGCCATTATTAGCATAGATATGCACTGTGGATGAGTTAAGATTTCAGACGTCATCATGAAGCCCTAGCAAATTTGCAACATGTATTGCAGACAACTATAAAATTTTCTTTTTATTAATTTTGATACATATACGAGGTACAGCAGACCTATATTAACCTTTTGTGCTTGAATTTATCTCTAATTAATGTTTTTATGCTATGTAGTTTACACAACATGTATTTCTTTGAAGCAACGGACAAGTTTACAATTACATTAATTCTGTAAATATCAAAATCTCAGTGGTATTAAAATAATCACAATTTGTGGGTATAGGCAACTAGACCATATTTTACTAATTTTGTTTTGTTTTTACTATAGAGGACAAAGTACTAGGTATATTATTGTAATTACCGGATATTTCAAAATAAGTTTAATTTAAGCATATGGAATTTTGTAGAATTTCCAAAATATTCTCCATATATGATGGGCTCCTTTATAGTAAGGTTAAGTAGCAAAAACTAAGCAAAAGCGAGATTATCTTCTATGGGTTGAGTTTTGGAGCTTGAAGAAAATAAAAATAATGGTTAAAATTTGCCTTTAGGTAAGGAAAAGAGCCCTACAATTAAGGTGACAAACCCTTAGCCATTGCATGTCTTAAAGCCAAGAAAATGATACAGTAAGGTAAAAAGGAAGGAAAGGAAGGAGGAACTAAAAATAAGGCCTTTAGGTCCTCATCATTTACCTCAATACATCAAAAACCCAAAACTTAAGAACCACCTTAAACATAAATCCGGATTATGCATGCATTTTTCATATATACATGTTAACAGTGAACTTGAATCTATTCTGTATAACAGAATAGATTCAATTCTGTATAACAGAATAGATTCTATTCTGTATAACAGAATAGACCATCAATTAAGCACTTAATTTCTAATTAATTAAAGCAATTTAATTTTAATATATAGATAAATTAAAAAATACATTTCTGAAAATCTTTGATTTATTTTCGAAATCATAATACCTAAATGTTTGCTACCCCATGTATTAGGAAATATAGGGCATTTTCTTACCAAATTATTGTATTATTAAATATTACTTTTGTTAATTAAAAAAATTAAATAAAATAAAATAAAATAGAAATATATATATGAAGAAGTCTTGGCTGAATTATAAGACTTTAATAGAAAAATGTTTTATTCAATATTTTGAAATCATATAGTTTATGTTTAATTTAATCTTTCCTGGTTAGACATATATAGGGCAAGTTAAGCTTTCGAAATTAAGTAGAACAGACTCCAATTTTAATTTGTGAGGAACTAAACCTCATCAAATTTATACCATAGTAAAGAACAAAATAAATGAATTCCAGTATAGAAAATAAGCAAAATGGAAAATATCTTATGAAATTCGTCAAATAATAACAGATAAATATTGGTCATTTGTTACCCCTGCTAGAATGCCTCAAAGATCACAAAATATCATATATATTGACAAATACGTTGCTTAGTATGTTAGGTATCATAAAATTATATTATATATTTGTCATTTTAAAACCTAAGCATGCTAGATTTCCCATATAGCCAAAAGTTATAGTTATATGGCAAAACATTATAAAATCTATATTGTGTTGCACTGCTAAAATTTTCCACGCAACATAGTAATTTAGTAAACATTTTAAAGTGTCAAATTTCAGAAGACACCATTGAAAAAATTAAAAAATAAAATATAATAAACATAATAACTATAAATATATAAATATAAATAAGTAAACTGAATACAAAAGATGCACTGCTCAAACGACATTTGATTTTCATTTCCAATAACTTTTTTTAATTCTATTTTTCAATTTCAATTTTTTTTTAATTTTTTTTCTCTTTTTACATTTTGCATGGCCTGTGCTACACTATACTTGAGTGCAAGTTAACTTTGAAACAACGGTATTGTAACAGTATTAAATGAGTCCTCTATCTATAGACTATACTTACAAGGGCCCTACAGAGCTTGTATCACAAATAATGGATTTTTGTTTCTGTAATTTGTATTTTAATGTCAGAAATAAGCTTTATACAATGGTGGGGCATTTATACAATAATGGCCTTAAGGCACGTGACTATAGAGCATGGCACACTTGTAATTGCCAGTACAAGTACTGGTCTGCACTTAAATGTATGGAGTGCCCTTGTAATAAATTTCAATGAATTTTTGCCATTTCAAATGTAATTATATTCTTATATTCTGGCTTTTTGTTCTTCTCCTGCCATTATCAAATGCATTCACATTAAACGACTATTAATTTGACCCATTGTATTCACATGAGATGAAACACGTGACCGTGCCATACATTTGGTCGGTAGCCATAACGGCTGGATTATTATTATACATTTGGATTAGCCTCAGTCTCCATCAAGCGTAATGCAAGAAAAAAAAATTGATTTATACATTGTTAATGTAGTCATCCATAAAATATAGACATGATAGCGCATGCGCGTGAACGACCTCATTAGCATATTCCCATACAGGCTTACATATATGTAAAATAGCACCAATCAATATCGATTAAAATCCCTTCGTACATGGTGCCATAGCAATTTTAGACAAAATTTGTAAATGTTGTATATTTGGAATGCAACACAAAAGGAGCATTTAAAATAAATAAATATTCAAGGTGAGATAATGAAAAATACATAGGATTTCTATCAAATCTAAAATTTCGAAAATTTTAAAAAACTGCATTGCTTATTTATTATTATTATTATTACTATTATTATTATTATTATTATTATTATCATCATCATTATAATATTTACCTTTTTATTATCTATTATTTTTCTATTTTTTCTACTATTTTCTGTTATAAAAATCCTATTACTAAAAATAATTTCAAAAATAATTTATTTTATTTAATAAGTAATAAATTAAAAGATCCAGACATACCTCTGTGGGGTTGATAACCTCTTTTTTGAGGGAACGATTGGAAGGAAAAAACAAAAATTCTGGGATTATATTTAGAAAAAGTGACAAGGTATGTCACAAGTAATATTTGCAATTTATGACAATTTTGAAAGTTAAAGATACTATATATTGCGCGATCTGAGGAAGATTGACTGGTTTCTTCCCAGTTCACCCTTATTTTTTAGCGTCTAACTATATTGTTAAATGGGAACACTACTTCAGAAATGTTTTTCTTTCAAGAGTTAAAATAAAAAATACAAATATTAACATTTCCCAACTATGTTATGGGTAGTCATTTCATAAAAAATTTAAATAAAAAATTTCAAAAATGACTTGCTGACGTCATATAGCCCCTCATTCAAGAAAAATTACTAATTACGTGATTTTGTTCCAAAATGTGGTGCAATATATATATTGCACGAGTAAATTACAATCGGCGTTCTGGATTTCAACTTGCACTTAAAAATGTGGCTATAATCGACGTCATTAACATGGCATAACTAGTGTTATTTCGACCAACAATTATTTTTCCATTAATTTATTATTAAACAACTAACTGAAAAAAATACTTTTTTCTAGGGTGGTTTTCCCCTTTAATTTGTAGTGGAAAAAAATATTGAGCAGAGTGATTTAACATTTTGAAAAATGTTATCTTATTAAAGACAGCTTGGCATAGACGTTTCATATTATATATATTTCATAATGTTTCATAAAAGCATGACCAATAATATACGTAATAAAAAAATAAAAAATAATAAAAAAAATGTACTTGAAAAAAATTAGCGCAATAATTTTCATATATTTATTGTATGGATTTATAAAGAGAATCTAATGAACCAGCAGTTCACAAGAATCGTGTGATTTTTATGCCTGAGAATGAATTTACTGCACTAAATGAGCCCAAAAAAATATAGTGTAATTAATTAATTCGTGATAAAAGCTGCTAAAATATCATGAAGTGAATTTTGAATTAATATCTATGTCGCTAATTAACTATACACTATATGAATGCTTATCTTCCTAAATACACCTGATTGAAATTGATAAATGGTGATGGAAATAAAAAAAAACATATTTGCATGATTAATTATAGAAGACCAAGAAGGTTGAGAGGGGGGAGGGGGTATATTAATAATACTTGTTATTCACAGCATATTGCCCCAATTAATAATAATATTTTTTAAATATATTTTACAGATACAAAGACAAGAGGAAGACACATTCTGGACTGCCTGCGAATTTGCATGTGTAAAACATTCTATACAGAAAGGTGTAAAACGATGTATAAAATTTTTAAATAAATTTCATTTTAAAAATAATCGATTATGTTTGGGGTTAACCTATGTTAAATTAAAGGGGAATGGTACCTTCAGCAAGAATTGAGCTAAAACGTTAGGATATGTGACAATAATAAACTTACCACGAAAGATGCAAATCGGTTTTGCATAAATCTTCTGTGAAATAACAATTCAACTTGCATATAAAGCAAAAAATTTGAAAATGAACGATAAAAAACGGGAATCTCGAAATAGCTCGCAATCTGCTGCTTTTCAGTACGTCACATGCAGATACGCAAATTTCATTCCGTGCTCGCCTGAGTGTAAACGAGGCCACACAGGGGAGAGATCAATCGAAACCAACAGGTTGAACGAGGGCATACGAGCAAAAACGAAATGACATTCCAGTGACGTCACGACACTCTTGCATGAATTACAGGCAACGTATTTTTTGCACTATTTTTATTTGTTTTTACATAAACTAGACGGAATATAGTTGCCAAAATTTGGGAAATTACATTTTTTAGTGTCCTCTTTGAAATAAATGTCGCTTTGTTTAGGGTACCATTCCTCTTTAAATCCAAGTTGCACACACGTTTGTGCGCACTGACATGGAATAGCAATCTCTTCTAAAAACAACAAAAAATGGTCGGAAAGTTCATGTTACTTTCAAAGTGACGCCAACTCCATGTATTATCCGTAACCGCCATTTTGTGTATATATACTGTGTATATATATATATATATATATATTTGTCAATTATAAAAATACGTAAATCGCTCCCCTTGTGAAAAATATAAAATGATTAACTTTTGGCAAATTTAATTAACATTTTATGTTGAAAGTTTCCTAATTACCTTTTCTTCTCATTTATAAAATAATTTACCATAAAATAAGAAGGGGTTTCCTTTACCTTGTTATAGTATAAAAGCTGGAAAAATGCATTTTATAGAGAAAAAATCAATATAGCAATAATTTGATTAATAGAATGTGCTATGTATGTTATGCGAAAAAAAATCAATGTATCGGTATTTTATCTTACCAGTTCAGAAGAGATAAAAAATGGGGAATATAATATTGTCAATAGATAAAAAAAATCCAACAGAATCACTCTGATGATACAGAGAGGAAAAAGCAATGGAATTATGTTGCCCTTTCTACCGCCATTAAAAAATCTCTATTCAATGAAACAATCTTGATATTTCCAAAAGATAAAGAAAACAAACTTAAACCAAATTCCAGTATTGGTTTTAAAAAGCTTATGATAGCTTTGCATTTCAAATTAAATAAGAAGGTAACCCTCACTCAAGTTTATTGCCATCTATATACACTGTATGTTCTCTCTATTTTTTTTCTTTTTTTTTCTGAAAAACAATAAAACAACATACAGGTTCAAATCAACACACCCTGTAACCTGGTAGCATGCAGTGACGTGTTTCCATATGCTTCCGTTTAGGAAGACATCAGGTTACAGGGTGCATGCATGTCGATTAATTTTAATTCGTGAAACGAAATCGAAAGAAGATTTTAAGAGGAACGATAGGTCGATGCAAGAAAGGTTTTTGTCTGGATGACACGTCATTATACCGAACTGCTGGCATACAGGGGAGCAGCATAAGTCCTTTGTATATCTCTCTGTTTTTTATTTTTTTTTATTTAAAACTTAGCAGGACATACTTGCCAAAATTTGGATACAGACATACTTTTTCTGAGGGTTACATTCATCTTTACGCAAATATACTAATTTTCAAAGTGAAACAAAAACAATTGCTTCAAAAAACGTCTTGAAAATTGCCGAAAACTCAGCAGGAAATTGACCTTTGGACCCGCCCATCTCAGCGGTCGTCTCGCTTTAAAAGGTAAGACGTTTAGGTAAATGGGCCAGCGCCGAAAAATGATAAATGTGTTACAAATAGCATATACAACCCTCGATAAGGTGTAGTTTTTATTTTCTAGCCCATATTTTTTTTTTTTTTTTTTTTTTCAAAATTGATGCGGGTGTGCCATAGATCATATGTGTGGGGGCGCTCAATGCCACATAAACTAAAAACAAAAAAATAACAGAGACTCATTATAACTTCTAAAGTACAAAAACAAACAAAATTTTCCCACCACAAGAGTGGTGGCGCTGGTCACTTGTAAGGTCAGCGCTAACACGACACTAATACCTTTTACATCATTTTTTTCTTTGTCAAGATTAAATCAAATAAGGATGTAATTGAACAGGCAACCACTAGGGGGCAACCCGCTGTGAAAATTGCTATTGCAAATTTAGGGTGTTGCGAGTTTGCAAATGGCGGCAGGCCATAGGGACCGGGCACGTGCCGAATTCCACTTCTCCCTTGAAGGTCCATAACTCGCTGTAAACAGAATAAAATTGAAGCAAAAATATTAAAAATAAAATATAATTTTATTTTTAAATACAAATTTCTATAGGACCACTATGTCCTTAGTTTTCCCTGACCAGGCCTATATTTCTCGTTTTACCTGACTATCCCAATCTGTTCATCAACCAGCTTTCGCACCTATTTTTACTATACAAAGAGAAAAAAATGTTATTGAATTAACCGAAATTTGCTATCAT
>JAQFYV010000463.1:0-11328 GCA_034695065.1 Choneiulus palmatus | reverse complement strand
TCACCAAACATCTCTTGTCACTTGTCAAATAAAATCGTTCTTATTTTTCTTTTTTTTTAACTAGACTGAACATAGTTACCAAAACATGGATATGTACTATTTTTTATATGTTCTATCAATTAGAAATACATTTTTTTAGTGTGGACATCCCCTTCAAGTGTCTTGTTTACTATTTCTAAAGGTAAATATTTGTTCGGAGTCTTCATTGTTCGAATCATAGCATCATAGGCATTGGCAGAAATTTTCTTTGAGAGGCCATCCATTGTATATGAGATACCATACATATACTTACATTCAAAATACGTGCAACAGAAAGGGTTTTCCCCTTTTAAATAATAATATTGGGAATATACAGTGTAAACTACAAAACTATATATTGTTAATCTATATTAGGCATCTCATATTGTTCTTATTTTTAGATTGATCCGGAAATTCGTAATGTGGCTCACCAATTTGTATTGGACGTTCTACAAAAGGCCCTAGAAGAAGCTAACAGAAGATTATGCCTAATTAAGGAAGCACATGTAAGTATTCAGCTATTTATTTTTGTAATATTTACTGTTTTGTCATGCGTGCTGTAAAGCCAAACAAATTCAGACTAAAGGAAAAGAGAAAAAGAAAAATATAGTCAGGCAAAACCGAACAAAAGGTAAGTTAAGAAAAACCTCAATTTTAAAAATAGCGCAGTCTTAAAAATACTATAATTTTCCTGTTAAGCCAGGAAAAAAACTAAATAAAAGGTTGTCATGTAGACCATAATTGACTTCATAATCTATATACGTATAGTCGATAGTTGAGTATTAATATTTAATGAATTTTATTGTATTTTGCACTTTTTAACTATTTTATTTGATAAAGTTTTCCCTAAAAAAATGATTACAAATGTAATTGTCCTAATTTGAGTAAAAATAAATAATGTATAAATACATTAATATATAGTGAGGATTAGAATTAATAAATTCAATTTAATATAGAAAGAAAATTATAACAATTTAGGTCTGTACTTAAGTCTGAGTCAATACAACGCTTGACTTTTTAAGTGCATCCAAGACCAGAACCTATTTCTAAGGAATTTCAAATGAAGAACAGTAAATTTTATTTCCAGCCTACATGGGCTTAGTATTTCCAATTTTATTGCTTGGAGTTATGCAATGGCCATTGAGAAGTGAGATTGAATTTTATAGACCAATCCATCGATAAAGGACAAAAACATTTTGCTAAAAAATGCCACAGGGGGGTGATGTTCCCAAAGTATGGATTTGGTGGTGATCAGATTCTGTTCCTTCCTTGGCCTACTTTGTGTGGAAATCAAATACGAAAAATGTTTTCAGTTATTCTTTTGTTCATTGAACAAATTTCAGTTTGAATGCGAAGAAAAGATATATAGTTCGGATGTTTGAAGGAATCCTGTTGTAATCTATCTTTAAGCAGTTTTTTTTTCTTCTTCTCGATCCATTGAATGTAGAATGGGTGTTTGAAAAGAAAAATGATAAGGTTACATTCGTCGATTTTGTATTTGTCTCGCTATCGTCTTTGTTACTATCAAAATTAATTTAGGGCTTGGTTCGAGTTTTCAAATGGAACAAATGGAATTCGAGTGATTGAAGACAAATCTTTTTAAAGTTCATTATATGTCTTGTGTAGAGGCAATTGTTACACAGCAAGTAGGCATGTAATATTTTCTAAAGAGGAGAAACGCCAATAAACCATGTCGTTTTCAAATCCAAAATAGCAAATTGAACCTCCCGCTGGTGCTAGAGCTATTTCAACAATATTAAGTCAAGAAAAAAATAGGATAAAACTTCAATTTCAACGAAGTAGAGCTAAGTTACCAGATTTTCCTTTTGATGATTTTCCTAACATTCAAATGGCTTTACAAGTTGTTTTTTTATTTTCATCTATACATACTTGACAACAATTCTTATATAAAGATTTGCCAATTTTCCTATATGTTATCATATGATGCACGTCATCTCCAAAAATGGTTGCTGCACTGCCATTTCCAATAAGCCCTTTTATTTATCATGGTTTCATTGAAACGTCATATACTTATGATTTCTTTCTATTGATTTCAGGCACAAAGGGGCAGTAGAGAGCAGCTTCTAGAACTTAACGAAATTATTGGTAAGTGAATTGAATATTTCTGTTCCGTTCACATAATTCCGAACGACTTAGTGTCAGAGTCGATTTATGCCAATATTATCATCTTTCTTCGCTTTTTTGGTTAACTGATGACAAAATCACTGTGAATTAACAATGATGTTTCTGGTTCTACATGACTATAGCAACGTTCAAGATTAGATTGTCATATGTTGAAATCAGATAGAGCATAGTTGCCCTTTGAATTTTAAATGGAGTCTGTATGAGTGTGACGTCATAGAGACTCTTAAAGGTAATTGAGTAAAATGACTAATGTCTTAAGGGCTTTAGGAAATGAACTTTTCTAAAATTTATGAAATAGAATATACATACGTTAACAGAGTTTTTAACAAATGGAAAGGTTCAATACTTTACGCAGAAAACACTTGCAAACATAGGCTACTCTTTTGAATTCCGTATTAAACCCTTTGAAATGTTGGAAATGCCCCTTATTTTATTGTCAAATGTTAAGCATAATATTTATGCCAGATTCACACCAAAATTTTATTAACCTCATAAATTTCCGTTTTGTATTATCTATTATTAATAACGCAATTAATATAACTTTTTGAAGAAATTGAAGGGAGACTGTTAGGAAATTTGATTTTTATGTGCATTCTATATCTCGTTTTATCATTCTGAAACAGCAATTGCACAAATGCTCTAGCTATTTTTGGACTATGTAATGCTGCACTTCACAGTCTTGATAATTAGCTCAGATAGTTTTAACTAATGAGATTCTTTTCATTTTTAACAATATTTTATATATTCTTATAAATTTTGATTGATGAATTGCACTCATTCAAAATAATAGAACTTTGCATTCCATCAACCAAAATTTGAAAATGTATAAAATATGCTAAAAATGTAGAGGATTTCATCAATTAAAACATTGTATTGTTATTGTTTAAGACTAATGATCGATTTATAACTATTTTTTAAGAGAGGTGAAAAAAAAAGATAAAATATCATTTTTGCAGGTTTTTTTTATTTTTTGTTTTATTAATTTAATTTTTTTTAAAAACAAATACGTTTTGCTCCTAGATTTTCAAATTCTCTAAATTTTGCTATATTTTGTATCTTTTGTCTTTTGGTTTGAAAATAGCACTCCCTGTAAATCTCTATGCATGACGGTTAACAATACGGATCCGTACTAAAACCCTTCCATAAATAGGAGTATTAAGTTAATTTAGTTTAATATTTTTTCTAAATTATATGTTTGTGCATAATACCGGACAAGAAAATATTAGGAAATATTGAAAAGTTTTAAGAACTTTAATTTAATTAGCTCTATACGTATTTCCCATAGTTTTGTCTTGGTGTAATTACATTAGTTTTCTCATCAGTGAAATCAGCGGATAATGCCATATTTGCATGTCAGAAAATGCCTCTGGAGACAAAATATGTGTATTTTAAATGAAAGCATCCTTGCTTTAAATAAACTAATCTATCTTTGTCATAATGTATTCCATGGTTGATGATGCACCAAATTTTGTTTGGTTACAAGTTAGATTAGCTAATTTTTCATTCTTTTTGAAAATCAGTTTCAAAGACTAAAGCTGCCCTGCTTTTTAACAAAACAACCTACTAGCTGTTTTGCAGTGGTAGATATAACATAAACTTCCCTTTAAATTTAATTCAATTCAACTCATCTCAGTAGGCTAACCTACGGTCAGCAGAAGAATGCCATATGGTTATTGCACCAAATTGAATATCTTTGAATATCATAGATGTTTTAGTTACTTAAACAATTTTTTTGTGTGTTTTTATTAATTAAGGTAGTCATGCAAAATCGTTAATGACAATGTTCTTATAGGATTATGCTAATCCTTTATATTGCACAATTCATCGTTAATAGACATTCCATTTGGAAAGAAATATAATAAGACTTTCTGTTATGTCGACCTATACCTTACCATTTATCAGTCATGGCATACCGTTCTCATTTTTTCCCTATAAGAAAAATGAATGATTTATAATAATTTTTAGTGATAACCTGGAAAATGATAAAATTTAAATTGTTTTGAGTTTTTATTTTATTAATTTCGAATGAAAGTGATGTGATGACCTCGAGCAATTACTTTGGGTTTAAAAATATTGGCAATTAAGGATGGGCTGGAGTAGGCTATTGTTAAATCGCCCCTATTGATTTAAATTGAGGGCCATTTCCAAACCAAAGGACATTCAATTGTCTAAAAACACAAAAATGTATATAATTTTGATATAGCTTCGACATAAGGTGGTTCAATTTTCTTCAAAAATGGTATTGAAATTGCCATTGTTAATTGTTTTCTCTGGTTAACCGTCCAACATTCCATCTACATGGCCCATCATCGATGACGTGACAGGGAGGGAAAGGGGAGAGAATTGAACCCATTTCTTTAGCTTGTCAGGGAGGCATGCTAACCACTCATCCACCATGCATATAGCTATGGTTGAATTTCTCAGTCGGTTATAATGTTCTAATTGCATTATCTTCTGAATGCAATGGTGATCAAAAGATAATGGTTGTACCATTTCTTAAAAGTCAAGCTTTTTTTTTAATCTTTAAAATTTGTTTTTCTATTACTATGCCCTCGAATAAGATTCCCCTCAACTGAAGTTCATATATTAGTTTTGTTCTGACAGAAATGTCACTGGTTAGCCTACTTAAATTATGGGATGTAGAAAGCAGTTTTCACCTTATTAAGCACACAAGATGGATTCCTTATAGTTAATAAATTATTTAAACATTGAAAATTGTAAGAATGGACCAGTGCAGTAGCACAAAATATCATTGATCTGTTGCCAGTGAAATCTTTATCACTGCATTACAAGCTGCGAGTAAGGTTTGTAAATTCAGGTTAAAAGCAAACGAGATAAGGAAATGATGATGAAGTCAAGAAAAAATAGTCTGATAAATATAATCAATAGCGGCTATCTTAATATGCAAAGATTGGCGAGGGTTGGAAATGTAATGAAGCATGACAGGGTGGGATATAAACTAAACAATTTTGATTATGGCGTGAAATCCACAAATGAATCCATGCTTCTCTTTAACCCCTAAAAACTTATTTTACTTGTTTTTCTTCTTGTTTCGCAGTCTTTATTCTTTCTGTAGATATAAACCACATTTCGGCTTTCTTTCCGCCAGAAGGCAAACACATCGACCATTTGGATGATGATTGGTTTCGACAGGCGAGGTCGATGTTTCTGCTAGAAATCTATAGAAATATGAGTTCAAAATAAGTGCACTGCATAAACACTGAATTTCAGTTAGGGCCAACCCAAAAGAGTCGAGACATGTACTACAACTCTCCATTTGTTTTTATTTATTAGCTTCACCATAGCAACAGTATATATTGTCTGCTTTTTATGCCAGAAAAATACATTAGAGTTATTATGAACTTTAATAGAAATAGGATTTGTTTTGGTACATGTGATATCCATAAATCCAATCATATATATATATAGATTGACCGATAACAGAGGAGGATGACTATGTTTCCTCATAAGAAACTGTACAACAAATACAGTCAGATCAAACATCTGCATTTATTCCATGCGGCTGAACCAAAAAAAAAGCATTTTATAATATTTCCAAAATACAAATGCTATCAATTGTTTGCAAATATGTTTTTTTTTAATTGTTGACCATGATATATAAAATACAATATAGTGTTATAACACTATATTGTATATTGCTAGTTTGGATTCAGTATTTTTTGAAGACAAGATTTTATACATTACAAATTGATTCCAAGTATTTGTGATTTTTAAATAGCCCTAACACAAACGTTGCCATGATCACGAAAATAATGTACAGTTCAACCAAATAATATCATAGTTTTTTGCTGTTTTCAATTTTGTCATGGCTCATTCATATGGTTATATACGACAACGGAAATATCCACTGTATCCCATAATAGTTTAAAGCAAACATTTTCTTACACACTTGCACACTTGTAAAATAGATGAAAAAGGAAATTGATTTCAGTTGAAATGCAGCAAAGAAATAGTTTTTGGAAGTTGCCAAGTTTTCTTTACAAACACTTGAAGGATTCCTTCGCTTGCCGCAATTTCTTGATTGAGTGAAGAAACGCTGGAATTGCGCTTGTGATTCAAAAAAGATTCTCACCTGGGATATAATATATACCAGTATATTGCCTGATATTTTATTCATGCACTTTTTAATACTGTCTGAAAATATAGTCATCTACATTGTCGCATATTCACCTTTTTCAACAGTCTTCGTACGCTTTCACTTTTTCTCCACTTCTAAACTTTTAGAAAAATTTTAAGTATAGTACAACTCGTATTGTATCCATTGGGAAAACATATAGTAAGTATGTTGATTTGTTTAGTGTATTGGATTTGCAACCTGTATAATTTATCATTTTAAGTTGAAGTGTTCGGTTAGAACGCGTCTAAGAATTTAACTTCGTCTACGAGTCTAAAAGTTTAAGTATTGGTTGTTTAAGAGATTAAACCCAATTTAAGGGTATGAGGACGCCATGCTTATTTGAACCCTTTAATTGAAATGCGTGCAAGGACTGACATTTATTACTGGTCTTTCTTTTTACGTACTATTAGACAATGGAATAATCTTCCCAAAGCTGGTTTAAAATTTTTAGAAATTTAGTTTAACAATGTTGTTTAGTCTAAACTGACTGATATTGGGATCACCCCCTACCATAAATGGCATTCACTTGCTGACTATAGGGTAATTAGTTGAATTGAATTCAATTGAAAACTATATGATACCATTTGTCAATTCATTTTTATGCACAATCGTTTGGCATATATAAATTTTTTAAGGTATATATATCACTCACTTTAAAAATGAAAAAGGAATTCCGAAATTAGGATATACAAAATGGCAATATTACCCGGGTATTATTGACGTCAGACGTCAAAACGTATTACACAGGATCGAAAGAATATATAGTGATTATACTTGGACATCCTAGAAATTATGGGTCATCATTACTACATATATAACCTGTTTGAACTTATACGAAGAAATAGGGTATATTTCGGAATATTCATCTGATCCATGCAATTTAGTGTTCCTCTATTACAGTGTTTAATTCATCTCAATTTAATAATAATCTATCATTTGCGTGCTCACCTTTTGAATTATTTAGCTTTTCATGTATCGTATATCGTTTTTTATCAAAATGCATCACGCTCACTTCGAATTTAGTTCAATGAGGGTAAATTTTCCAACGAAAATCTATAGAATTGCTTTTTACTGATACACTAAGTAAATGCTATTTGCATGCCATTTTTATTTATCCTTTTAGGGCCAGAAAAAAAGTAAAATCTTTCCCTGTTTATTTGCAGTCATATTGATCATCATTACTATATATTTAGGAACTCTTATGCGTAATATTATACGGTAACTCTTTTATATAAATTGAATTCCAGAATTCAATATGTTTACATTCTGCAAGTATTGACATTTAAAGACTATATCCGTTTATTGTAATTTAGGACTTATAAGTTTGTCAACAACTCTATTAACATGGATATTACTAAATCCTCGTTTTTTGCATTTGAATCAATATTTTATATCTAAGTAAATGTCTATTCAAAAGCTTAAATACTTTATACTAAAGAATCAACAAGAATTAAAACTGGTTTTCTTCGATAATTGAAATATACTTTTAGTTTTGTTTGTTAAAACCAGTTTTGTGGCATTGGTTCATCCTCTTTTGGAGTATTGTGCGCCAGTGTAGAGCCCACATGGGACCACTCAGATAGATTCCATTGAGATGGTTCAGCGTATAGGGCTGCCAGATTTGTTAAGGGTAACTATCAGTGGACTGCCAGTGTCACAGAGATACTCAAATCTTTGCAATGGGATTCTCTAAGGTCAAGGCGAGAAAATTTAAGCCTGGGTTTATTTCAGAGATTGAACTTGACTTGCAATTCAAAATTAATTTCCAATATTTGCAAACCTAATTAAAAGGCACGAGGCCATCATGTTCATTCAAATCCTATAATTGAAAAGCGTGCTAGGACGGACATTTATTATTGGTCCAGTTTTATGCGTGTTATAAAACAATGGAATAATCTTCCTAAAGATAGTTTGAAATTGTTAGAAATTCATTTTAACGATTATGTATAGAATCTCAACTGACGAGGGAGAATTCTCCTGAAAGTGGGATAACCACTATACCATATGGCATTCATTTGGTGATTGTAGGGTAATGAGTTGAATTGAATTGAACTTCATAATTACACTAATTCTTAGTTGCGTCAAGTTTAAATGGTGAATTAGATTCAATTAATCAATCCATTTAAATTTAGGGTCATTAAATTATCATTAAATCCATGGATTAATTATCATTAATCCAGTAAATTTTTTATTGAAAATGTTATAAACAGAAAATAGGTAGTTTTAAATGCAATTAAGTTGGTTATGGAATACTGTTATCATACAAATGACACGTCACTTAGTTGAACTTTAAAGCCTCTGCATAAGAACAAAAGTTTTGTAGCACAGATGGCATGCACGTTTTGGTTTTTTTTTCTGTTATAATTAAAGTGAAATGTTGAATTTCTGGATATATTCTGGATATATTTCTGGTAGTTTTAAATATATATTTATTGATTATATATATATCAATTTATTGCAATCACAATTTCTGTGTTTAATGCCAAGACGATTTGTAAAAATATAAGAAAAAATAAACTGGGCAGAATATATATCTATATAGATATATAGTTACCAAAACTTGGATATATACATGTAGACCTATATTATTTTTGATATCTTTTATTATCGTTTCGAAATATATTTTCAAAAGATACCATTTTTTCTATCACTGTGTTGAATTCAAACTGCATGCATGGTATATAACATGAAATTGCTAGTAGCCATCTTATAAGAATGTTATTGTCATCCTATATCCTATATTTAAAGAAAATGTCAAAATTGGATATATAAATTTACCAGAAACTAGCTTGAAAATCACACCTGTATGGTTATTTGTAGAAAATAGTAATAATTACACGCTTTTTTTGCAATATTTACCAGATTTATGCAATTTTTGTTTGTTATATATTTTATAAAAGTATTGAATGTTGTTATCATCCTATCCTATATTTAAATTGCATGAAAATTAGTTACCTAATTTTAAAATGTATACACTCTAAGAACAAAATGTGCTAATCCTGTATCATATTTGGCACCTTTTGGTTAATTTCTGCTATATAATGTGGAATTTCTAGACCAATTTATATGATATATTCTAAGTTTGCCTACTGATTGTTAATTTTTTCTATATATATAATATAAATATATCCATGAATTTCACATTTTATATTGGATTAACTTAAGGGTGTCACATGTGGTACAGATTGGCACTTTTGTTCTGAGAGTGTACTGATAGTTTTACAAGGCTTCTACTCATACATAAAATTCACATGTGGAAGTACAATTTTCTAATTTACAAAAGCCAAAAGTGGGCATTGTTTCTTCCCATGGGATTTTCCAAGGTTTACTCAATTTATGTTATCTCTTTTAAAATAGCTTGAGAGAATGTTCTGTACAAGGTTTTTTATTTTTTTTCAAAATGACTTTCCTACAGATGGCACTTTTACCAAGTTCATCTTTATTCTCAAAGTTAATTGCATTCATATTGAATTATGTTTTGAGATCTTCTTTAATGCGTTTCCATGAAGATTTCACACGTTTTCTATTGCTTTCAAAATATAGTCTGGAGCTAGCTGTTCAATAAGAAATTGCTTTTTTCAAAAGATAATACACCTGGTGTTGTTTTCCATGGCAATATTCACTCGGGGCTTTCATTGAATATGCACATCACGCGTTAGTTTCGCTTAAATTCATCATAAATTATTCAATATGTCATCTTTAATCTTATTATTGATGAACACGTGTATCACCGAGTACACTCTGTGCAAATGTGAAATTGGAAAAAAAATTGCAAATTTTATGTGTATTATGCATCCAGGCTATGAGATATGATGGTGTTGCATGTAATCAAGACTGATTTGCATTGCTCGAATGTGCAAATTGAAGATTGAACAAATATTTGTTCAAGAAATTAGAGTTTTTTTATCATGCTAATTTTCGTCAGGCATGATTTTGTAAAGATTATATTTTGATCAAAAGCTCATTGAAGGTTTTTATTTATATATAATTTATTTAAAATCCCTCTATACATGCAGGTATATACATGTATATAGGTGTCAATATAAAATATCATTGCACTTCACATTTCAAATAATGCTAGGCCTAGTCGAATTTGGAAAATAACTGTTTTCTCACATTTGAAAAATAATATATTTGCAATGCATTATTGTAAATGCGTTTAGTAATACTAATAAAAGCATAACTTTAATATATTTTTCATTGTAATTGAAGTCCATGGAATGTTGTACTTAAAAATGTAAATGGAATTGCATTTTTCAATGTATAGAAATTTATATAAAAATGCAACAATGATTAATGCATATATGAACTATGTGAGCACGGCCTCTCTATCCTTTTTGGATTGTGGTTAGTTGCTTGCTTCTGCATAACATTTGGAAGATTTTATTAAAGGGAAAGACCACCTTAGAAAAAAGTATTTTCTTTTAAGAGTATTCATTAAGAAAATACTAGTTCTAAAATTTTTATAACTGCGTTAGGCATTGTTACATGTATTTTATAAAAAAAAATGAGCAAAAAGTTGAAATGTGCCTGATGCTGAAGTCATTGACCTTTCATTCCAGCAAAGAATATACGTGATTTCGGCCATTACTTATATTTCCTTTGATTTATTATTAAATAACGCAGCATGCATAATTAACATATAGTTGTATAATTTTGGGAAAGGTATTTTCTTATGGTATATACTCTTGAAAGATAATTTTTTTCTAGTGTGGTTTTCCCCTTTAATATTATTTTTATTTTTACTCTTTATTTGTATAGATAATTCAATTCTTATCTAAAATGCACTGCAAAGTATTTTACGATGCCGTTATAACATTTTGGCATACATTTTTGAATGCATTATACAATTTATTTTGAGTCGTCAAATGCATTTTGTAATTTTGGAATTTTTAATGCTTTTCAACATGTATTTTTAATGATTATTTGTTCAACGTGGGCGTGTGAACAGTTACGAAGGCATCAATTACTAATATGGTCTATTTACTGATCACTATCTTCATTTTCCAGTACTTTCTAAATAAATG
>JAQFYV010000462.1:0-11330 GCA_034695065.1 Choneiulus palmatus | reverse complement strand
CTTAAAGGGGAATACAACCCTATAATTTTTTTCTAAACGATAGAGCATATCAAAAATAGTTGATATCCAAGTTTTGGTAACCATGTTCAGGCTAGTTGATTACAAAAATATGAAAGAAGCATAAAAACAAATTGTTATAGTATTCCCGCCTGGCACTCGGGAGACCTAGATTCAATTCCCAGGTCGGCTACCTAAACTGCGGTTTTCGTGGTTTTCCATAGTCACCCCCGACAAATCCTACCCTACTTCCCACCCCTGCCACGTTAGCGATGATGACGAGAGCTGTGCAGACGGAATGTCTGGCGACTAACCATAGACAAAGACGTGACCATATATCTATATATATAAAACAGTTTTTTGTTTCTTTTAACTAGATTGAACATAGTTGCCCAACCATGGATATGCACTATTTTTTATATGTTATATCGTTTAAAAATAATTTTTTTAAGAGTATCGTTCTCCATTAATTTAGACAAGGATTAGTGAATAGCAGACTATTTTAAAGAGTCACATATTATCAGTGCCAGTCTTGGCATAAGCAAATTTCACTCATACTTTTTCAATAAAAAAGGACTATCGCGTGATCAGCTTAATTGAGTAGTCTCGTCTTTGAAAAGCTGCCATATTCGCTAGTTTTTAATTTATTAGCCTATTTTCCATAATACAGTTATTTTAATATTACTCGTACACTGGGTTCACATGACCTGGAAAATAGGTAATATCCGCATTTTATATTATGTTAATTTTCTTTCAGCGTAATACTATATTCTAATATTTGTCATAATTGTCTAAAATATTTCAAATCATTGTCAAGATTGTAGTATAAGTGTTTCAGTTTTACTGGTTGTAATCAGCATTATTCGCTCTACTAACATTCTTTAAAGGGGACGAAGACCACCTTAGAAAAAAAAAATTTTCTTTTAAGAGTATGCATAAAACAATACTACTCCTTATATTTTGCTACTAATACAAAAAGATATGCTTATTTATTTAATAATATGTAATGCTCACTAACGAGACAACATTGGCCTGTTAATGACGTCATTCGACCACTTCCTAAATAGCTCTCTCAAATTGCACGTGCTCAACTGTTGGATAAATTGACTTGACACACGGCCGATAAAGCCGAATGACGACGGCAACAATCTTATTAGAAAATCGTGTTTGCTTTTCAAAAAATTACATTAAAAACATGTTTATTTTATTTTATTTTTTTTTTTTTTTTTGCATAAAATAAATACTCGTAACATAATTGTGAAAATAGTTGTAAATGGTTTTTTGCCTTTAATTGTAGGCTTATATTTTATTCTAAGGTGGTATTCCCCTTTTAAAACAATTTGAGTTATTTGTAAAAAAAAAAAAGGAAAAACATTCTTATTACTTTTTAATAACATAATTTAAAGTATTCTAATATTATGGTTACAGGGGTTAATGTATTCTTAAACTCAATGTTTTAAGGGTAAACCCTGCATGCAGTGTCTTACCTGCCAACAAGATGAAACAGATTGTCTGAATTGGACCAATTTTGTACCCATTTCTTGTAGTTTTCATCCTTACTTTTGATTTAGGCTTCGATTGCTCTTTCATAAACAACCCAATGCATGATAATTAACAGCTGTCCCTGAAATACAGAAAATATTCATACATTTTAAGTTTAGGGTTTGTTTTAAAGAAACTGAAGCATAACAATACAAATAATATAATTTTGATTATGATTGCTATTGCTGTTAAAATTTATCAAACACATATTTCAATATCTCTCATAGGGCTACAAGACGTATTTCCTTTTTTATTTTGCTCACAGCCAAAGTTGTATCACATTAATTCAGTAAGACTCCCCATTGATACTATGACCGACTGAGCCCATTTTTAAATTTTTTTCATCGTTTTATCATCAAATTACCAAACAAAGCCAAACCCAAAAATTCCATTTGGAATTCCGGATAGTGTAAATATTCATAAACTTGAAAACAAAATAATTCAATCTTTCTATTATACCAGTATATATCTTCCAAAACTGCTTATATATATACACGTGAAAGTATCAGAAGTAACATGATATATCCTGTTTTCTTGCTAATGTACTGTATAAGCAGGTAAAGTCGCTTGACTAGCTTCATAGCAAGTGCACCGCAACTGTTTTTTGTCTATCAATTGAAAAATGCCATAGACATTTTACTTGTGAATAATATATTTCATCTTTTTTGAGAACTTTTGCAGTGGTCACACCAGACCTACCACAGTGCCAAAATTATGTGTGGCAACAATATTCGCGTAAGGGTGGGTTAATACAAATCTTACAAGAGATGTTTTTATAATTTTAATATCTAGGACTTACATTTGTCAATTTTTTAAATAAGTACTGGAATTAACAAAGTAAAAAATTTAAATGAATAAATATGAATTTCATCCTTATGATGAATGCGAAAAATCAATTCCTCAGTCATACTCCTTTATTCTGCAAGAACTCGTTATTTTCTTTTTCTGCTTATCATTGAACATTTTTTTTTATAAATCGGCCATTTTTTAGGATAAGAAGCAAATTGAAAGTCTTCATTTTAGCATTTTTCAAATATTTATTATACATGTTGGTTGATGAAATGTACACATTAATCATACTTAGAATACGGGCGTTTCATCAACCAAAATTTATAAAGATATGAAAAATGCTAAAATGTAGACTTATGGTACATCAGTTAACACGTATACCGTCGTCCTTTTTCACCTAAGAAAAATGGACGATTTATAATAAACTTTTAATAGTAGGTGGGGAAGGAATAAATTTAATTTTTAAACCGTTTTATTTATTTTGTTATTAATTAAAAGAAAACTATTTTGAATAATTGACGAAAGTAAGTCCTAGTCATTATAATTCTAGATATATGTATATTTTTGTTTTGCATTTTTACGTCTTTTGGTTAGAATGGGGGGGCTGAATTGTAATCTCTATGGGCTACTAATATTACTCCAGCCCACCATTAAGAGCACCCAGTTAATAAAAACCATTTAATGGGGGAAGGTACCCTAAAAACAAATTATTAAATTTCTAAATGATAGAACATGTCGAAAATGGTGCATATCCGAATTTTGCAACTGTCTTAATACTAGATTTTTTTAAAATTAAAAATAAAAAAAAACTTGACAGCAGTTTATGATAGCCCCTGTGCTCGTATGTATTGTGACGTCAGTCGATGACAAAATCCTTCTTCCCAGCAAAAAAAATTTTGCAGTTTATTTGCAGTCAAGAAGTGCAAACAATTCGCAAATTTATGAAACAAGATCTGTAGAATATTTGAATATTTGCAGAAAAACTGCAAAATAACTGCAGATTTTCTGCAGATAACCGGTTTGCAGAAAAACTGCAGTTATTTTTTAGTATAGATGTGCAAAAAAACTGCAGTTTTTATGCAAACCGGTTTATCTGCAGAAAAACTGCAGTTTTTTTTACAGTTTTTCTGCAAATATTGTGCAGATCTTGTTTCATAAACTTGCGAAATTTTTGCAGAACTTGACTGCAAAAAAACTGCAGAAATTTCGAAATTTTTAAAGTTTTTTTTTTGCTGGGTTGTATGTATAAATATGAAGCCTTACAGCTGCAGTAAAAGCTACAAATTTTCTGCAGAATTTTTTTCTAGTAATTCCACTTAAGGAAATAATAATGTTATTAATTAATTAAATATTTAGAATTATCTCAACGTTGTTATTCTGTCTGCATAAACACTGTCCAATTTTATGCAGAATTCTGCAAAAAAGTTTTTTTTGCATGGGCAGTAAATCAATTCTTTGAAGATTTATCTGAGAAACTAGTAAGAATGTAGGCCTATGGAATTACTCATTAAAATTTGATGATTTTAATCTAGTAGTAATAGCGGGTTTTTATTTGGGTTGAGAATAATTTAATTCAAAATTAATAAAGACAATTTTCCAATTTTATGTAATATTTAACTTTGTCGAGACTTTTGTTTTGGGTGTATAGCTTTCGAAGACAGCGCCCTCTAGTGTTTTGTTATTTAACTAGACGCCATTTGCAAAATTTTCGGATTTTCAGAAAACATGGAAGATGATTTGCCTTCTGATTTTGATACAATCGTCATTGGAACTGGTAATATGTCATTATTTGAAATGCCCAACAATTCAATATATCTAATGTGCTGTGCTGTGCTAAATTTGATGCGATCCTTTCGTAATATTAGGGTCAAAAACCTTGCCAAATCGATACAGTTGACGCATGTAACATTTGGATATGAAACAGCTGATTATAGGCTTAGTTGTATTCTATTCTGAATAGTGTTTTTGAATATATGAACATTGAACCCAATAGGTAATAGTTTGGTACATACCTTGAGTTTTGCTGAACATTAGGGTGAGTTTGGTTGTGGGTTTAAATTAACATGGCACTTTCATCCAAATTTTGTTTAATCATTCAAAGGGGTACACCGTGAAAGGGGGGAAATGATGATTATATGCTATAATGTTAACTCACTCCCACTTTTGATACTTGATGGCACCACATAAAGTTTGGCAGAAATATTTAAAATGCAGTAATAATAAATGTATAGGATATAAATATATTTTTATTTTATACACCTTATGCATTGGCAACAACTTCCTTAGCAACGGTGCCATCTTGGTGGGTACGCTGGCATAGCAACATATCTATTTACATTGACCTACCCTCCAATATGGCGATATAAAACAGGGGATTGTGGGAAGGAAACGTCACATGCATAAGGTGTATTTATTTTTTTGGCGCATGAGTTTACAGTAAAGGCCGCTTAACCGATTTTATTAAAACCGACTTCACTTGAAAGATTAATGTCCTATTTCAGGTGCAATAATTTTTTCCTGGAAAAAAAGGAGGTATTTTCAAAAAAAAAAAATGTACCGCTGCTTAGCATGGCGGACTATGGGAAACGAAAACTTCTAAAATTTGGTTGGCATGTATGTTTTTTTTTATTTTTAACAGTATTTCAATGGATGATTTATAAAATAAATGTTAAATAAATAAAGCGGAACATATTAAACACCACATTTTCCTATTTTTATATGAAATTAGAAGCCTAATTTCATAATTTCGAAGACAAAAGTAATTTGCAAAGATTGGTTAGGACCGGTAGATTACATTAGGTCTTTAAAGGGGGTCCGGGATGTCTTTGCACATCGGTTATAAAGGTTCGGGGGGCTATGTCCCCCGATTGTAAAAAAAATCTTGCAAACTCAAGTTTTTAGACGTTTTCGTTTCCTTTAGACCACCATATGTTCACCAGCAGCGAATTTCTATTTTTAAAAAATAAATCCAATTTTTAGCCGAACAAAAATTTATTGTACAAGAAATTAGACGTTTATTGGTTTCTAAAACACTAATTTTTCCGAAAATTGTATGAGCATCTGTATTGTAAACTTGTGTCTTTATTTTTTGCTAAATATTTAAAAGGGAAATTTTTGATCACATAATCTTAGCACTAGTAAAGCATGTTTAATCAAAAGGAGTTTTAACTTGCTTTTACTTATTACAAATTCGTTTTCTTTAATTATAATACCTCATTTTGAAGTATGTATCAGAAATTTACCAGGTAATTAACAAAGTATTCATTGACTTTTGTCAAGTTATTTCTTGGGAATGGGTTGCACAATTGACAACTTGTAAAACTTTTAGACACTAAAGTATAACTCTCTTGATTGCAATGCTGTTGAGAACTTAACTCCCAGTGGAAAAATTACTGCAAAAAATTCAAAGTTTCTACATTTTCCGGGTGCTAAAATTCAGAAAATTCAATATTTTTTTAACAAAAACTGTTAAAAAGCTACAGATATAACCAACGGAAAAGCAGCACGTTTTCCATTTTTCGTTGTTAAGCCAAATTGGAATGTAAATTGAGCAGGCATTTGGTGATAGCTTTCCATATTAATGGTCACTTGTGTTACTATCAAAGGATCTATAAATCCACAATGGCGACTTAAAATTACCCTTGACAAAGTCAAAAATATTTTTCTCTATTAAATATCATTACGTGTATCGATGATATATGTATATTGCCCCAAGGATTCTAGAGAATTGAATTGAAATGAATGCTTAAATTGTTAAAACTCACTGCTACCACCAGATGCAAATTGTTGTAGAAATTTTCTTCGTTGTTTTAAAATTAAGGTAGAGCATACACTAACCATAGCCTATTTTGCAACACAGATGTTTTCGTCGGTATTGTATCAACAAATGGGGTTGTAAATTTCAAACAGTTAACTTGTGCCATTAAATAAAGTGGAGCTTGCCAAATAACAGGGCAGGTCTTTAAAAATCTCTTATTAGGTATCTAAAAGTGCTGGCCTTATATCCTACTGAGACCGGATACTCCAACAATTATGTGATAGGATTGAATACATTATTACTTTAACTAATGGTGTACTTTCTTAATTCTACAAATCCTGTGATTGCAATTGTAGGACATTGTAATTGATAACACACAAAAATTGAGGACAAATGTGGACAAACGTTTTCTAAATATTACTTTTTCTACATCTTATCTATTGTTTTAAGTAAAAATTGTATCCTGTATTTGACCGGGGAGATATTCCCAGTTGAATACAAGCCTTTTTGCATGAAATCACATGCGTCATTTCATAATTTTAATGAAAATTGCAACGTACAGGACTTTGATACTAGTTTTTCCAAATTGTTGTATGGTACATGTTTGTCCGAAGTTCCACTTGCATGTGTTTTAATTCTTGGAAAATTTGTTGCAAAAATGTTGGCAAAAATGTTTTGCATTGTTGACAAAAATGTTGCAAATTTGGTATAATTAACGTAATTAATAATAAATTAGTATATACAAGCGTATATACTTGTAAGTTGAATATATATATATATATATAAGTGGACAAACTAAAATACAAATTATATGTAAATAAGCATGACAACTGTATTATCGTGATCAATTTTGGAAAAAAATTGTTTTTCACATTAGGCATGCCCGAATGCATCTTAGCTGCAGCTCATGCCAGGAATGGGAAACAAGTTCTTCATATTGATAGGTGAGCTAATATGTATTTTAAAACAAAATTAAGTTTTAAATAAAGCGATATTTGCCTCGTAGTAATTCATTTATACAGTATATAATTTTTAAATGAAATGTAGCCATTTTGACCTAGGTTTTATTTCCTAAGTGCAATAGCTTTTAAAAATCAATTTCAAATTTTCCTTTAATTTTTTAAAAACATCAAAATTTTCATCCCTTGTGGCTTGCACTTTTTGATTAAAAAAAAACATCGTAATTTAAATCGGATTTTTGAAATCAGTTTGACTTGAAAGTTTAAAGGCTTGTTTTTGTACTTTTAGGAATGATTTTTACGGTGGAATTTGGGCCACCTTTAACTTGGATGGATTGGAACGTTGGATGGAACAGATAAATGTAAATTACCTAAATTAAAGGGGACGTCCACCCTAGAAAAAAGTATTTTTTTTTCAAGTGCGTGCATTAAAGAAAATACTATTCCTGAAATTTAATTGGCAAGTCAATGAGATTCATGTTGATGTCATTATGTTTTCATTAAAGTAAGGATGAAGCTGCTTAAGTGATTTTGTTCCAAAATGTGGTGCATTGCTTTAAAACTTGCATTTGGTGTTCTGGATTTGCCCATGCATTGCAAAATGTGGCCATTTGGCGTCATTAACATGTCAATGGTATTTCCTCCATGAATATTTTTTCTTAAATGTATTATTAAATAAATATGCTTAACATAGTTGTGACATTTTAGGAAAGTAGTTTTTTTGATGTACATTTTTGGGAAAAACATACTTTTTTAGGGTGAACTTCCCCTTTAACGTTTGATTATTATCCATCGAGTGATAGCTTTCTGAATTTTTTTTGTTGTTTTTTATGCATTTTAGAAAGTAACCAATGAAACCGATATTCCCGAAAACAAAACCCACTACAGCCAGTTTCTTAAAGATGGGGAATCTCTTCTTTCTTGCTCATATAATACCAAAGTTTTTTCCAATCTAACATCTGAAATATTTATTAAGTATGCACAATTTAAATGATAATATCTGTTTGAATATTCAGTGGCTTATTTGTCAATAATTCCACTATTTTTTATGCGCAGAGAAACGGTTGAGAATTCTGACGGTAAATCCGAATTATGCCCAGATTGCCGCCAAAGCCCTAATGGGGGTGATAGCGCTGACTTGGACCCAAACAATACAAGTCAGGAAGGAGTTCAAAGTTCAGTCAGTGAAGAGAACCCACAGTCAGAATCTAAGGGGCCGGATAAAGAAGAATGGACCATGAAGAAAATTCGCTCGTTGTACCGCAAATTCAATTTAGATTTGGCCCCAAAGGTAATTTTTATATCCGAATATATCCAACATTTTTAAAAATGTAAATAAAACCAATAAAAATTTAATATATATTCAGCTGCTCTTCTCACGTGGTGAATTGGTGGATCTCCTAATATCTTCTAATATTGCTCGCTATGCGGAGTTTAAGTCGGTAACGAGGGTTTTGACTGTACTAAAAGGGAAACTGGAGCAGGTGAAATTAGCATTTTCTTATCAATAAGTAGTTACCATTCATTTCAGCCTGTAAAAAAAATTCTTTTTGATTATTTTTACAGGTTCCGTGCTCCAGGTCCGATGTATTTAGCACTAAAAACGTGTCCATTGTTGAGAAGCGTATGTTAATGAAATTACTCACTTTTTGTACAAATTTTGAAGAAAGTCCAAAGGAGTATCAAGGTAATAATTATGTGTATTTAAAAATAGATTTAAGGGGAAGACCACCCTAGAAAAAAGTATTTTTCTTTCAAGAGTATACCTTACGAAAATACAATTCCCAAAATTTCACAACTATGTTATGCTTAGTTATTTAGTACTACATTAAAGTAAAAATAACCAATGGCCGAAATACCACTGACATGTTAATGACGTCACCAACTCAAATTTTTTAATGCACCACACTTTTTGGAACAAACATCACGTGCGAACATTCATTTTTGTTTGAATGAACGGGTCGGTGACATCAGCAACAGTGTAATATAAAATTTATTTTCATTTTTTTTTATAAATAACTATGCATAACATAGTTGGGGAATTTTAGGAAAAATATTTTCTTAATGACTACTTTTGAAAGAAAAAAAAATACCTTTTCTAGGGTGGTCTTCCCCTTTAATATCCATTTCAAGAATTTCTGGACCTAATTGCTAGACAAGAAATTCTGGACAAGAATTTCTGGACTGCTATATTGCTATGGCATTAGTGCTGCCATAAAAGCACAATAAACTCAGATTGAAAAAAACCCTGTATATTTTAAAATATATATATATATATTCATAAAAATGTATTTTAAACTATATTCAGTAAAATAATACATATTTTAAAATATACAGTTTTTTTTTTCAATCTTAATTATATATATATATAAAAAAACACATCAAAATATATTTCTATTCTATATGTATTTACTTTGTACTGAAGAAAATATATTATTAAAAAATACTTGGAATTCAATACAAATCTCAGTCACAAAATTTGGCAGCCATATTGAACTCTGAACTTGGCCAGCTTTTAAAAAAAAATTGGCAACTATTCTGTTTGTACAGACACACAAACAGACAGACAAACATCCAAACGGAAGTAGTGACGTCATTCGTCATTCAGTGACGTCATTGCAGCTTCCAGACTTCATAATTCTAAAAGCATACCTCATTCGAGTGCACCTGTTCTTTTTCCAATGCAAGGAAAATTGACCTTTTAATGGCAGCCATTTTGTTTTATAAACAGAAATATTTCATTCTTTGGCACAGCCGAAAAAAGGAAATATAACACAACCCAGAAAGTGTAGCATTAAATCCTTGATACAATTTAAGGTCAGGGAATAAATAAACCTGACAAAAATGCATTGGATAATATTAGTTCAAAGAAAACATAGATGCCCTAATTCATTCACTGATTTCATCCGAACTAAATATTTAAAAACAAAATGGCTTCTCATGCTAAATACTGGCAATTGGAAGCGCCAATTTCTATGTAATGAGAACATTTTTTTAAAAAAAAAAATTTAATGACATTTTCCAAAATTAGTAATTGGAAATACAATTTTTTTCAATATGGCTGCACACTAAAAAGCCGCCATTTTGTTTTTCATTCATTTTCTTAAGAGCTCTTTGGGTATTACCATACCAATCTTAATTCATTTGAAAATTTATGAAATGCCCTTTCACACCGAATGATAAAAAATCAAAATGGCTACACTCCCTCAAAATGTCTACCTATCTGTACGTGAATTCCCAAGATTAAATAGCCACCATTTTGTTTTCGTATTTATCTCAGAGTACCTTGGGTATTATAATACCAGTCTTACAGCATACAAAACAATTTCAGAATTTATGAAATGCCCTTTCAAACCATTCTAGTTTTGATCGAGTTAAGTCCGTGAAAACGTAGACGAAACAAAATGGCGCCGTTCCCACATCCCACAAAGTATAGACGTATCTGAGCGTGCATTCTCGAGTCCAATTTGCCGCCATTTTGTTTTTTGTTCATTCCCACTTTCCCACAGAGAATCTTTGGTATTATAATACAAATCTCACACCATTCAAAACCATTGCAGAAATTTATGAAATGCCCTTTCAAACTTTTCCTTCATTGATCAAATTAAAAACAATCTAAGAAAAAGTGTTCAAAAACAAAATGGCGACCCTCCCACATCCCACAAAATGTTGACGTGCCTCAATGTGCATTCCCGAGAAATAATAGCCGCCATTTTGGTTTTTATAAATCCCATCAGAGATCGTAGCTCGTTACAATAACAATCTTTATTCATTCCAAAAATTTATGAAATGCCCTTTCAAACCGTCATAACACTATGTTTAAAATAGTTCTTGAAAATGTCTAAAAAAAATGGCGGCCTCACAGAATGTCAACGTGTCAGAACATGCATTCTCAAATCTTAAAGAGGAATGCCACCCTTAGAAAAAGTTATTTCTAAACGATAAATCATATAAAAATACTCCATATCCAAATTTTGGCAACTATGCTCAGTCTAATTTATTTTTGATAAAAAAACAGAAATAAAAATATAAACGTAGTATAAAACACCCTTTAAACCTCCAGTGGTATTCCAGTGACGTGTGATCCAGACGATCGAAACCCTCTTCCTTCAATGCCCTTATTGGCTAAGAAATAGGATGGCACGTCACTGGAATACCACCGGATACAACGCTATTATGTTTCTTTCTGATTTTTTTCAAATAAACTAGGCTGAACATAGTTGCCAAAATTTGGATATGTACTATTTTTGATATGCTCTATCGTTTAGAAATAACTTTTTCTGAGG
>JAQFYV010000461.1:0-11334 GCA_034695065.1 Choneiulus palmatus | reverse complement strand
CACGTGCTTTCGAATCTCGCGCCATGAAAGCATCGATTGGGTAATTTTAAAAAATACGTTCTATAGAGGGCTTTACGTTTCCAGCAGGTTAGGGTCGGATAGAGTATAGTGCTTATTGGTGCAAATTTGGAACCCTCTGTTGGAAAGGCGTATAAATATATAACGTGCTCGTAACGTGTGTACTAAAACTCATTTGGTACTGGAATATAGTTTTCAGATAACACCGGAAAACGCCAAATGTAACGTGACGGTAAGTTTAACGTACCTAAAACTAAAACTCCCTATTTTCAAGCTCAAAATAGAGGCGTGGGCATGGGTCGAATCGACATATCAGCGCATTTCGGGTTCATACTGACCTGGAAAGTCAGGGAAAAGTAATTTAATCAGGGAAAGTCAGAAATTTTCAAAATAGATCAGAAAGTCAGGTAAATTTAATAATTCAATTTGTAGGCCTATGTCATGTAAAATTCAATGCAATACATGTAGGCCTACCCGTGCGCAATACATAAGTTCACTTTCCAATAATGTAATACATTGTCATTTTTTATTTAAAGGGGAATACAGTATATACAGTAAATACAGTATGAACCCTGATTTAGGCTCTATCAGTTTTCAGTCCGCTCATTTTTACTTTTTAACCGCGAGATAGCCTAGGCTACATAGCACTTTTTTTCATATGCTCTATCGCAGTGGTTCCCAACCCGTGAGGCACGCCTCCCCTGGGGGGCGCGGGACACATGCAGGGGAAATGCGAGTAAGGGGGACAATCATGAAAATTATTATATGAAAATATTGAGCATATGCAGGTTGAAATACTCTTTAAGGGGAAGTACTTGTACCCTAGAAAAAGTATGTCTTTCAAGAATATGCTCATGTATACATTCATAAATTAAGATACCTGGTACGTTAAGAAAAATATTGCAGAGACAAAATTCCATAGACTGTTTAATGATGTAAAGTGACCACTTCACTTGCATAATCCAGAAAAGCAAATGCAATTTACACCTGTAATGCACCAATTTTTTGAACAAAAATATGTGAGTTAAAAGTTATATATCTTTGCTTGAATATAAGGCCAGATGACATCAGCAACAGCTTAATTTCAAATTTATTTATTTTTTATAAAATAAATAAGCTACTCTTAACATTGTTGTGAAAGTTGTATTAAATATTTAATGATAAGGTTTGCATTAAAGCATATAGGTCTATATCATACTTTTTTTGAATGATTGGTTTCCCATATAGAGTGGGAGACAATTCTTTAGAAAAATAAGCTCTAATGCAAAAGCTAATAAAAAGAATGTCATTCACAATAATTTTCACAACCATATTATGATTATTGATTTTATAAACATTAAAATAATTTGGAAATAATGAAATTTTCAGAAATCAAACCTGAAGTCTTATTTTATAAATCAGGTTGTTACTGGCATCACCTGGTTGCTTCATTTGCAGTCTGCCAACTAAATTTATCAGAATTAACATACTTTTATATATATTTTTTTGAATTTAATTTTTTCTTTGAACATGGTGCTTTTTGAGAATAAATAAGTCAATTGTACGTACGTAAACAATTTTTCTAATGTGATGGATTTTTTATGGGGTAAGAGGGGGATGGCGCAAGTTAAAGTTAACCCCAATAGGGGAAACATTGCGAGTCAAATTTAGGGGTATACAGTGGATGTTCCACAGCAATCGTCCCCTTATTGCCTTTCTAACTAATTATTTCAAAATTCCCATAAATTCTGGAAAATTTATAAACACTAGTATTAAAGGGAAAGCCCACATTAGAAAAATGTAGTTTTCTTTCAAGAGTATATTCATTAAAAAGATGCTATTCCTAAAATTTATAAACTATGTTGCAGATATTTATTTTATATAAAAATTAAAATAAACTTGAAAGTATATATACCATTATTTAAGAAACTATGACTGCTCCATTGATATTGTTCCAAAATGCTTTGCATTTTACATTGGATGTTCTGACTTTGCAAAATGTGGTTGTGGAGACGTCATTAACATGCCAATGGCAATGGTATTTCGTCCATTAATTAACTTGTCTTTAATTTGTTATTAAATAACTAAAAGCATAACATAGTTGTGAAATTTTGGGAATAGCATTCTTGAAAGATATACTTTTTTCTAGGGTGTTCTTCCCCTTTAAATATGATGAAACATGACATGTGGATCTCTCACGGATCAGATCTTGGTCACTCTGTGGTCAGCTCCTCACCTCTCCCCCTTCTTCCCTCCTCACTCAAACTAAGCAGAACAACCTGTATAAGTTGGCCACTCAAGCCTGAAAAAAACCAAGAAACCAGACCACACCTCAAGTGCAAATTTCCATTTACTACAAATATTGTTTGGTTTTTGCATGGCGATTGCAGATTGGGCAAGAGAATGTCAAAGAGTTTGACATGTCTCCCCATTATTATGGTTTTGAATTTTACTTAAATTGTGTTTCATATTTTTATGGGCTTTTAAGCACGGACGTTGGACACGTTCAAAGAGTGTGTGTGTATACCAGTTGATTTTCATTTAAAATTTCGTCTCACATTTCCAACAGTTGCCTTTTTTTTCCTGAACCTATGTAACTTTTGCATTAATTCCCGTTCCATTGAATCCCGGCCAATTTTTGCCCCCAAGAAGGTTAGAAAAGGGGTGCGTTGAATTTGAATATGCAAATAACACATCAGATTCGTGAACAGAAAGAGAGTAGTGCATTATAAGGCCCTGATAACGAAGACATGAAATGTATCTCGCCAATGTATTGTTACAAGGGACCATGCACCCGTTCTTCATGGCTAAGCCTGATTGAATTGAAGGGCCTTAATACACGGATCCATCAGGGTTCCCGGTAAGGGCTGTCCATAAATTACCTTATCATGAGAAATGCAGTTTGTGTTCCCCATCTCTCTTCCATGTGTCATATACCTTGTCACAGTTATTTCTAAACGATAGAGCATATCATAAATAGTCCATATCCAAATTTTGGCAACTATGTCCAGCCTAGTCTATTTATAAAAAAAATCCGAAAGAAACAAAATCCGGGTACAATACACCCTTTACACCTACCGACAATGGTATTCCAGTGACGTGTCATCCTTCCTCTCAGCCAGTAAGGGAATTGAAGGGAGGCTTTCATCTGGATTGTACGGCACTGGAATACATTGGAGGTGTAAAGGGTGTTTTATACCACGCTTTTATATTTCTTTCTGATTTTTGTTTAAAACTATTCATTCTGATTTTTATTTAAAAAAAATTAAACTAGACTGAATATAGTTGCCAAAGTTTTGGATATAAACTATTTTTGATATGATCTATGGGTATAAACATAATTTTTTTCTGAAAGTTGCTATGCCCTTTAAGAACATCATTTCATAATACTTCCTAATTTAAATCAGGCGCGGATCCAGTGAGTTGGCAATTGGGGGTTGGGCTAAATAAAATTGCACTTTAAAGGAAAACGGCATCCTAAAAAGATGAATTCTAAATGATAGAACATATCAAATATAGTGCACATCCAAGTTTTGGCACTAAGTTTAAATAAAAATAATAAATATATATAAAACTTTAAATGCGACACCCTGTAGGCTGAAATCCTTCTTCTTGGTTGGTTGTTGGCTTTTGTGACATCATCGTATGACTAAAAATTTCTGTCTTAAAGTTAACAGCCAATCAAGCACAGGGATTTTAACTTAAAGGATGTCACATTAAATGATTTTATATATTTCATTCTTAATTAATTTTTTTTTAAGCTGGGCTGAATAATATATAGTTTCCAAGACCTGGAAATACTGATATCAGTAAAAATTAAAATTGTTCAAAGATATCCAATATTCGGCTTAGCACTGATGTTAAATTCTAAAAATGCGTATAGAATCATTCTCCTGAATGTGGAATTACCCCTCCTACAAAATGTAATTATATATGTACATGCTGCTTGTAGGGTACAGTATTGAATTGAATTGAACATTATCGAAATTCCATGACATTAATAGAAATCAATTCAATTTACAAAATCTCAATTCTCTAAAAAACATAGTAAATTTTCACTCCCAAGTGCAAACGCAATTTATGGACGACCCCTTACAGATTTGGCCACGTGCTTATTATAGGGTCTTATAAAAATCTGGCAACTCTTTAGGAGCCATTGTGACCAATCCAACCGCATTTTGATAGATACATTAAAATATTCGCCTATGAACTTTGTGGCAGATCGTCAGTCACCAACAATTTCATATTGATATGAAAATCCCCGGTTTTTTTTCCCTAAACATTTCAATGCACTCTTCAAAATATACCCTTCATTTTCCATCCCCCCTGTCTGTCTTAAAGAAAATAAAACTTTTTGAAGCCTAGTTTGCGAGTATTGTGCTCGCATTGACGTGCTACAGGTTAGGTTTTCACTTCCATCAATGTTTACGTAAGACTTGCTACCTGAATTTTGGGACTTTTTAGGGCAGAAGCTGCTATAGGGTTTAGGGGGACCCCATGTGACCCACCCGTTGTCAACGTTTGCTGACGAACTGGTAGCCCTCATCTATACCCTAAGACATACAGGCCCTAGATTTTAATATTGCTTATATATACCCACCCCTTCTTATATACCTTTATTACTTATCCTCTTCTCATTCTTTGACCCCCCCACCTCTTTTCTTGTAATAGTCTTAAACTTACTTATCCCCCTTCTTTTTATTTTATTCAGTTTGCTTTAACCAGCGTATATACTGTTATTTTTTCACTTTTTTTTGGTTGTTTGTATTGCACCCAGTTATGGTGCCTGCCAACCTAATGGCAAAAGCTGGGGATAATAACTTCAAAAGTTGCAAAAAAATCGATTGATTTTTAGGGGTATGCGAACTATATGAGAGAAAAGGTGCCAAGGGTGTTTTATACCACGTTTTTATGTTTCTTTCTAATTTTCTTAAAAACTAAACGAGGCTGAACATAGTTGTCAAAATTTGGGTGTGGACAAGTTTTGATATGCTCTATCGTTTAGAAATAACTTTTTCTGAGGGTTACATTTCCCTTCATCCAGGAAAAACTGTATTTAACAGATACTCGAATTTTCGGGGTGTGGGGGGGATAATTAAATCATGCTGTATGCAGGGGGCGGAGTCAGGATTTTAATCCAGGGAGATGAAATTGTACCATTTTATTGTCTGTTTGGTGAGGGGATCGGGTCAAAAGTCTTGAGTTTTTTTTTTTTTTTTTTGGTGTGGAATCGTATAATATTTGAATTGTCCCCGTTAGTTGACCTGAACTGGTCATTATCATATTATAATTTAGGGTTCATAGAGACCTAGAAATTCAAGGAAGAGCAATTTGGTCAGGGGAAGTCTGGGAAATTCCCAAATTAGCCCAGAAAGGCAGGGAAATTTAAATGAGGCAAAATTGTTATTCTTACTTGAATGGAATATTTAATCTAATGCAGTATATATAAGAATTTTTTTTTAACCAGTTAACTACATCTGTGTTTGAAATTATTTTTTAAACATAGAGCATCTTTATTTACCATCCAAAATGCTTGCTTTTTGATTTTTTTTTCTTTTTCTAAAAAGTATTAATTGTAATTCATTAAAACGTCGGGGGAAACTTATAATCAATGAAAATCTTTATTTTGGTAAGTAAAAGTCAGGAAAAATTTGAGTTTATGGTCAGGAAAAGTCAGGGAGAATTTGGTTTATGATAAGGAAAAGGCAAGGAAACTTACTTATATATAATTAGTAATACACGTGTAATTGATTTTTTTTCTGCATGTGTTCTGTATTAGGCCCAGTAGCAATTTTTGTCGATCTTGTTGATTAACCTTAATGCCATCTACCTTGATTTTTATTATACTCACATTATCAACGATGCCATTGAAATTTTTTTTCTAATTCTGATATTTTTCTTGTTTTATTTAGGTAGGTATATTTAAAAACATATAGCAAGCTAATTCCGATAATCATAACTTGGCTGTAGAAGATATATAAGATGGTCATGACGTATAATCATAGCTTTTGCCATAAGATGATCACGATGTATAATCATATATTTATAATGGGCGTAACATGTGGTATTATAACATTAAGGAAATGATCAGCTGGGATTCTAGATCAGTATTTTAAAAAAAAAAATTGTGCGGCTTTAAGCTATAACAACTTTTTTTATAGGGGAAAATTGTATACAATAGTTATTTTAAAGGAAACCTGAGCCCACCTCAACAATGATTTTATTTAAATACCTTACATATATAAAAATATATTAGCTGTGCCAATTCAAAAATTTAGGTTGTGAATAATGCATTTGAAATTAATAAAAGTAATAATTTTGTTTAGAATCGTCTGCAAAATAACTAATTTGCCCGGACGCATATTGGCAGAACCTACACTGTTTCGCAGCTTTGCTGACGGGGCTTATGGCTCTAGTGCCCAATTGGTGCATTTTAAATAGAAGAAAATGCTATGGTGCTTCATCTGCGAGTATGCAGAAATGAAGATCATGTATTTATCCACATATAAGAAAGTCAAAATTATCAATCATGGAAATTAATATCAATAATGATTGGGAAATCTATTTTAGCAATTTTAAAGTTATAGGCCTACTATAATCAACAATAATAAGCTAAGCGCAGTGGCACAGTTTGAGCTGCTATGTTTATGGAACAGCTGTTTTTAAGAGTTTAAAAAAACTTCTTCCCCACAATTTCTCCCCCCCCCCTCCTCCCCACACAGGAGCAATAAGAAATTTGTTTAATTCACCCACATTGTATCTATGTAATACGAATATGAACATTACTTCAATGCACATTTCACCTAGCTATGCATGTTTTAAACGTGAAGGTTTGCATATTTCCATTATGTTCTTAAGCAAGGACTGGATCACGTGATTTCTCTAAGATTCGAGACATCATATGTCATGCCTCAATAATCTGGCTTTGTTCCAAATTGATTTGTTTTAATCTTTGAATGCTACAGTCCTATAGGAATTTTGTAAAGATGAAGACCACCCTTTAAAAAAATATTTTTCTTTCAAGCATGCATATTAAGAAATACTATTCCCTATTCCCAGCCTATGTTATAGGCCTACTTACTTATTTAATATAATTAGAGAAACAATAAAATATGGATGAAATACCATTATGACATGTTATGACGTCGCATGGCCGCATTTTGCAATGCACGTGCAAAATACAGACTACCAAATGTAATTTGCACGTACATTAATGACCACATTTTGGAATAAAAACCCATGCTCAGTTACATTTTTGCTTGAATGAAAGGCTATATGACGTCAGCAACATGCAGTCCCATTTCAAATTTAAATTTTTTTGTAAAATAAGTGTAACTATGCATATATATATAGCATAGTTATGAAATTTTAGGTTTAGTATATTTTAATGTATACTCTGAAAAGAAAAATACTTTTTTCGAGGGTGGGCTTCCCCTTTATCACCAAAATTTCTTTTCTTATGAGGAGGAAATAAAGACACGTTTTTACCCGTTGTATGGCGTCTCCCTATGTTATGATTGAATATATGCTTGAATAAGCTGAAATACAGAAACGTTTTACAACAAGTCTATTTTCAATGTATACTTCAACTGATTTGCATATGGCTGTATTGTACTCGGCCTTTTTATTAATAACTATTTGCACTCACAATGGTGCCTATATTTAAATGGTGTCGTGCTGTGTATGCACTCGAAAATAGAAGGCCCACTTCAGCTACATATTCATAAACAAGTTCTTTAGGACTTGTATTACAGTCATTTTGGGGCAGCCATTGTCCCAAATACACATTTGCATCTCGTTTAATGTAATATACGAGACACATTTTAAGGAAATCAATGAACAAGTCTGTGAAAATAGAAAAACTTTACTGTAGGCCTACAACTTTATATGTTCTCATGTAGTTGGCAACGTTTAGACCTTTGCAACGGACCTTTTAAAATTTCAACATAGCATTATATTGAAACAGGTGACCAACTGTCACATTACTTTCTCCCATTTTCTCTACCCCACCCTGCCCCTCATCATTGTGGACGGTCCATAACATTCTAGAAAATTGAATTTTTTTTTCATATTTAAATAAGTTCAAAGCATAACGTTGAATATAACCAGAAATCAGAATGTTTCAGATTTTCTCCATTTTTTTCTTTTTTCTATATGGTATAAATTGAGAAATCAAGCTTAGTGAAGAATGCAACTCTCTGAAAAAGTTATTTCTAAGTGATAGATCAATTCGGTACCCTGCTATCAACATATCTGTAAATATATATAATGACATTTGGTAGAACATACCGAAATTCGTCCTTATACAATATCTAAATTTTGGTAACTAAGTTCAACCTATAGTTGATTTTTTTTAAAAAAAAATCTGGATGAAACATGAAAACGTGGTATTAAGTCCCCTTTACACCTCCGGTAGAAGGAACGTGACGTCATTCAGACAAACCCCTTCTTCTTGCCCAGTAAGGACATTGAAGGAAGTGGTTATACAAAAGCTGTAATAAATATAATGAAATAAATGGCTTAGCAAGAAAGTTATTTATCAATAAATAAAAGGAATATTTCTGGCATTTGTTAAGAAAATATCATTTATAAAATTAAACTAATCAATTAATTAATTGAAAATATAGACATAATTGTGTTCTTTAAAATAAACACATTTTAGGTGTGAATGATAATCGTTTACACCTAACATGATGGTGAAAACTTCACGAACAAAAGTGTCCCCAATCCATATATATTAAATGTGTAGAATTTTAACACATTTTGAATTACACATTTATTTTTACACATTATTTGTATGTTTAGGACGAATAGGACGAGCTGATGAAATTATCTACTTTATAGCTTTTTTTTTATAATATTTTTATTAATTTATGTTGATGAAGTCGCGAATTAATCATATTCAGAATGAACCCTATTCATATTCAGAATATTGATATTCATATTCAGAATGAATCATATTCAGAATCAACCAAAATAGGTAAAAATATTATAAAAATGCCAAAATATATATGATTTTATCAGCTAAAACATACCATTGTCTTTTTCGTCCTAAGGAAAACATGCAGACGATTGATAAAATGTTTTTAAAGCTGTCCGGAATAACGTAAAATTGTATTTTATATTTTACTTATTTTGCGCCTTTATTTTTAATTTTATTAATTGAAATACTGTTTGTTTTTTTTTAAAAAAAGGGGCCTGCTATTGAAATTATGCAAATGTGCATGGGTATTGTTATTATTTTTAAAGTATAACTTTTCTTAAAATAATTACTGGTAGGGCATATGTAATTGTTGGTATAATTTGTAAGATTGCTTACCTATTGTTCTGCCTTTTGTTGAACATGCATGCATGATGTAAAATACGTAAAATTGGGTCTATATCTATGTCTATATCTGGGTCTATGTCTATATCTTATTGGTTGGAATCCACTCAAATTTTGTGTTTTAACTGGTAACATGTGAGTCAACAATGCTGCATGTTGTTAGTCAGTTAATAGTTTGTTTTCATTTTAAACTAGTCTAGTGTATTGTGGTTGCATGGTTTCTTAACTATACCATCAGTGTTTTTGATTGGCTATGATCCCCGAAACCACCGTTTAAAAAGAAACCGTGCGAGCATATAAGATGGGCAGTGAAGTGCAAATTCTTAACAAATAACCCTCGTATATACACTTGTATGCCATTTGGGTGGTAGGCCTATGTGTGATATGCAGACATTGTGATAAAGCGGTATATCATTCTTGCAAAGAACATCCAGTCTATATATCAGTCCTATAGGGGAATGAAACCCTCAGAAAAAGTTATTTCTAAACAATAGAGCATATAAAAAATAGTCCAAATCCAACTTTCGGCAACTATGTTCAGCCTAGTTTATTTTTTAAAAAAACCAGAAGGAAACATAAAAGCATAGCATTTTGAGATGCTGCATTCGTTTTGTTTTGATATAGAATTCCAATGTTTTGAAGATACGTGTATAATATTTGTTTTATATTCAGGGAAAAATTTCAGTATTTTTGATAGTCTTATAACATTCTTATAATTTTTAAAAAAGTTACATATTACGAATTACATATGTAATTTGGGGGAAAACTAACTTGTGGGAACAAGTCCTATAATTTGGAAAAATCCCTGTAATATTCCTAATAAGGAAACAAAGATCTATAGTTATGTAAAATATTTGGAAAAATTCCTATATTTCTATATCTTGAGGAAAAACTTAATATATTTTAAAAAAGCCATAATATTTGTCTAATTTACAACGTGCGATAATTCTTCTATACCAGTACTTTGAGAAAAAAAAATCTTAAGTTTAGAGGGAAAAATTTCTAATATTTGGAAAAATTCCTATATTTCCATATATTGAGAAAAAACTTAATATATTTTAAAAAAGCCAGATATAATATTTGTCTAATTTACAACGTGCGATATAATTCTCCTATAGCCAGTAGGCTTACTTTGAGAAAAAAAATCTAAGTTTAGAGGGAAAAATTTCTATAATTTGGAAAACAATTTCGAATTATGAAAGAATTAAGCTCGAGTACCATTATTGAAATATCACTACCGCGGTATTTCTATATTTTAAAAATTCTAAGTTTGTTATATATAGGAATATATATGTTCTGAGGAAAAGAATGTCCTGTATGACATAATCAGATAAACTGCGTTTGAATCATGATATACGGTAAAATATAATAAAAATATATGGATAATAGTAGTTTATGTGACTATTAATTGTTCCTTTATGGGCTAATGTTATCCATGCATTTTTTTAAGTCTATTAGCTTTCAGCTAAGGTTTTATGATATTTTGTGAGACGGATACAGACGACGAAAATGAGGGTTTGGAGATTTCCTATCCATTTCAATAAAAATTCTTCCTGCCCTTAATTAATACATGGCGGCCAAACGAACCGTATGCATATTAGTGACGTTGTTGTGTGACATAACAGGCCCCAAGAGGAAATGGGGTGGAAGAAACAAAAGGGCTGCTGCCTTCCCTGTATATAGGGAAAAGGGAAAGGAAATGATTGGACAATTTAACTATGAACGGATGAATAAAAACTATTAAGGAAGAAATTATTAAAATGATGTAATAATTCAACATTTAATTCACAGCCACACGCCCCCATGATTCCGACGGCCATTGACCACTGGCCATCCGGAAAGCCGTATCCGATATGGACATGCAATTGAAATCAATATCACTGCATGGTTGGGGCTAATTGCTCGTTTCCCATGTTTCTGTTCAAAACCTTTTATGTTAAGAGGGGGTTTGAGTTGGAGCCGTAATGTTAAATCTCCATAGAAATTTTTAGAATTTCGAGGTACATTTATTT
>JAQFYV010000460.1:0-11340 GCA_034695065.1 Choneiulus palmatus | reverse complement strand
AATTGTTATTTTACAGAAGATTTATGCAAAATCTATTTGCATTTTTCGTGGTAAGTTTATTATTGTCACATATCCTAGTGTTTTAGCTCAATTCTTGCTGTGGGTACCATTCCCCTTTAAGATAAGAAAACTAATAAGGATAGCAGATTTCTGCTGTGTGATTGAAAATCAGGAGTTCAGAAGGAGTTAATCACAGTAAACTTTGAGATAATTTCCATCATTAATCCAATTAACTGGCAAAGAATTTGAAGAGTGTACTGTAGTTAAACATCACATTTGCCTTCGACGACCGGACGACGAATTTTTTCGAAGGCTATTTCACCTGTGATGACACATTCCACCGCTAGGGTTTTTCCCTATAAAATCGCTCCACCACTTTGCATCGATGTATTCGTTTTGCCTCTTTATCAGCAGGTTGCTAAACTGTAAATGTGGATTAACGGGGGAGTATTTTCTTCCTTTTACAGATGGAATCCAACCATGTACTTGGAGATAGAAATCATCATGATTAATCAATCTATTCTGTATTCTAGTGCTTAGTTGTGCAACTTTTTTGTGATAAAATGTCGTTGAAACAGGACAAAGAAACCGAAAAAGTCCTAAAGGGCATCACCGTAATTAGTCAAGGTATGATCAGCCTTAAACGTTCCCTTAAAGTTTACTGTGGAAGGCTGACTACCCTTGAATCCCGGTTCGGCACAATTGACTCGTTTTGTTTGCTTTGAGGCAAGTCTTACTCTTATACATCACCTAGAATTTGGGGTTATTGAGGTTAAATCAACAACGAAAAACATGACCCAACTAGTGAAAACACTGATCGATAATTAACAGCCTCCCACCGCCAACGAGAATCAAATATCTTTCAACTTGGAATAAAGATTTAACTATCTGGAAACCTAAATGAGAAGAAACAACTTAATCTTCTCTGGCCTCAATCTTAACCCTAAGAGCTCTTGAAACGGAAATTAATCATACCTATTAGCCATTTACTTGGATACGTTAAGCCTCACAGACGTTACTATCGAACGTGCCCTCTCACTCAGAAAGAGCAACAATATTATTTCCAAGTTCCTCAAGTTCAGCGATAAACAACAACTGCTCAACAAGCATTAAAATTTATGATCATTTACTCCGGAAATCTATGTCAATGAAGACTTTTCACCAAACATCCACAAGGTTAGATATGACCTCCGATGGCTAGCCAAACAATTTCCCATACAAAAAACACTGACTTAACTTTTACAAAATTGTAGTAGCTGGAACCTCCTACATTCCAGATGGAAATGACCTAAAGGAAGACAGTCTAACCCCAAGGATGCCACATTTGCCATTACCAACCAATCTGCAAGATCAACAGACTATCGATCCACCCTTGAAACAAGCAGTAACCTAACCAATTAATTTAGCTTACTACTTAGAACTACCACAATGGTTTCTAGCCCTACTTCAAGTCATTTCACCAAAATACTTAAAGGGGAAGTCAACACTTTTTCCAAAAATTAAAGTCCACTTGCAAAACATTCAACTGTGACGTTGAATGACATCAAAGTGATGTAAGCATGGAGAAGTTTTCTTTGGAATTTGCCCCTATGTTGATGTATATTCCAAACAGCAATTTCGACGAGATGATGCGTTAAAACGTCATTAAACGTCATAACGGCATTTTTTACAAATTTATTTGCTTTTTAATTAATTTATTTTAATCATTTTTTAAAAACGATTTTCGATTTCTTTCCTTTTGAGACCTAGACTATAACATATATTTTTATCATTTTAGGCTAGACTTCCCCTTTAAAGTCCATGACTCTTTCTAACCAAAAGACATGAAAACACACAAAAATACCAGAATTTATCGAAGCTATCATGATAGCCAGACCATGCGGTTGTTTTATAATTTAAAAATAACAACAACAAAAAAACAACAATATGCAGCTTTTAGCTATTACATGTATATATATTTTAAGTCATTGTTTGCTGAAGAATTTTTCGGTCAACCATTACTTCTGTATTGAAACCATTACTTCTGTATTGACTACTCTGAATAAGAAATTAATTTATTACGGCCACACCAGAGTTCTACCACAGTGCCAAATTTCATATCCGTGACAACATTACTATTATGGTTTAATTATTTCTTGGCTATCTCAGGGAAAATGCATCGTGCTCTCACAAATTACATTATCTAGGTATGATGCAAAATGAATATTCCAATTACTTTAAAACATCGTGGAAGGTAACATCTTCTCCATTATGAAGTCGTTCCAACTCGTAACACATGTGCTTGAAAAGTAAACGATCTTTTTCTGGATCTACTTCCAAACGGCCCTGCGATTATTTAAATAAAATCAATACAAATGAAATTCAATTATTTTAAAACGGGATTGAAACTCTATTAATAAATTTTTGCCATATGCAGGAATGTGAGAGGGGACACTAAATTTGTTTTCCTGTTCACATTTTACGCAACCAAAACATACATTTTTATAAAATATTCACACAGTGTCAATTTTTAACATTTTTCCCTTTGATTTATAATAACTCCACAATTGGAGCAATGTAATTGCCTACAGAGCTTTAATCCTCTAATTTTATCTAACCAAAAGACATTAAAAATACATAAAAACAGCTAAATTTCGAAAATTTTAAATATATAGATCAAACCGGAGTCCTTTTTTCTAAGTATTTTAATTAATAAAATAAAAATAAAAATGCACAGAAATAAATTTTAACCTTTTTCTCCCATCTTTAAAATTTTTTGATTAAAATGTCTGTTTTTCATAGGACAAAAGGACAACTGTATGATTTACCTGATGAAAATTGCTACATTTTAGCATTTTTATATATATTTTTTTCTTTTAACGCACCCTTAAATAATTATTTTATTAATTGAGGGGCTAATTTACATCTACTCACATCTGTCACATCACTACAGCTGATAATACCCACATCTTCACTGGGTATGCCATCAAAATTTGTATCAAATTCAAGTTTACTTATTAAATTAGATAATATATCAATGTATAAAATCAGTTAAGACTATTGGCAAAAATAAATATTTCATAGGGTTTCATTCCTCTTCAATTGACTTATAAAATACAACTTAATAAATTTTTATTTAGGCTTATTAAAAGTACTAACTTTGAGCAGCCTTAAGACGAATTTCACTTTACGAACAGGGATAACACCCTGAAAAACAAAAATCTAAATGTATATTCAAAACTTGTTATTATATAGTTAGTAGAAAATTATACATCACATCAAAGCATGGGTTAAAGCTAGAAAATAAAACTTTACCCTTTGATTAATATCGACGAGATTCCAGGTGTTTTGAAAATTTCTGATGTCGGCATAGCTAAGTAGTGCATCCTCTTCGTTTGAATAAAAGAGAGAGAAGTTTTCCATAATGATAGCTGTAAGATGAATATATATCCATTTAGTTAACAAACGTGAAAAACAAACTATTAAAAGACAAAAATTATTTAGAAAACTTGCCTACAAGAAGATTCAGTACAATATAAGTAATGATAACATAGAAGGAGCAAAAATAGATCAGTGCACCAGTGAAATGGCCACAATCGGACTCCCAGTAGTTGTTCCCAGGTGTGCAAAATGGTGGGCTCACCTGAAAAACAATATTTGAGAAAATAATATTTTCATTTTACTTTAGGAAATGTAGAACATCTTGCAAAGGGGCTGTCCATAAATATAATTTACAGGTTTTTTTTAAAAAAAAACTTTGACATCCCCCACCCCACCCTCTAATTGTGCGCACAAGAGCTGAAAAAAAATTTTTTTTTTAATTTAATTCAAGTTTCATGTTTGTTAACATTAATTGTGGTAATACCCCTCTCTCCCCCACCCTCACCTCTCCACAGGGTTAACTAAGCTAACAGAGCCTCATCCACCTCACCCTAAGATGTTAATGTTATTTAAGATATTGCAGTTGTGGATACTTTTAGGGATAATTTAGAAAATCAACATATTGAAAAATTTTAATCCAATATATTTACCATGCAATCATGCATTATCTTATTCCAGTCCTCTCCAGTGACGATACGAAACAGCATTCCAATACCGTTCGTAGCAGTTTGAAAATTTGAAACCCTGGAAAAAATGCCAAGTAAGAAATTGGTTTCAAAGAAAAAACATGACTGTACACTTACAAAATTATGTTTAATTACCGATTAATTCCTTCTCCAAATTTAACATTCCCAAAGAGTACGACACCCGCCAATGCATAAAAAAGAATCAATAAAAACATCCCAGTGATGATGAAGAAGCTTTTGTACACGGATACAACAACTGTCAACATCAACATTTTCAAAGTGGCCTGCAATCACACAGAAAAAATTAATAATAATGAACTTTTGACATTCGAATATAATACATTTTTGTATGAATAAGTAATTAATAGACTAACGTGTTTGCCAGTGATTGTAAAAAATCTTAAAATTATGACGACGTAACCGAATGAATTGCTCACATCATCCTGAAATGAACAATTATTTTATGAGTATATATATAGGAAAAATTATCTGATAAAGTGTTAATTAATTAATAGAAAAAGGTATTTTACAAACCATCATCATGTAATGCATCATGATCCAAATAACTCCTAGAAAAGTAACGAATAAATCGTAACGATTCCGTCGACTCTGCCAGTAACCACGAGGCGTGAAGGCAAAATTTTTCATTATCACCTGATTAGTTATCAAAATTCATAATTAGTAGATGGAAATTGCTGCTAGTTTCAGCAAATCTTAGATTTTTAAGGTTGCCACTGAATTACGGTTTTTAGCCAAACTTCATATTTTACTTTTCATTATTACCTGACTTTTCAATGAAATTTTACCCAGTTTTTTTCTAACTACCATCTTGAAAATTTTCTTTTATAATCGATAATTGACAGTTTTGAAGATAGTATTTTTTGGGCTTTTTATTCAGTTAGAAATGCGTTCTATTTTATATGAGCTCTATTTTTCTCTTAATTTTTCGTTGTTTATTTAAAGAGGAATGGTACCCCAAATAAAATTATATATAAATGATAGAACATAAAAAATACTGCATATCCAAATTTAGGCAACTACGTTTAGTACAATTTACAAAATAAAAAAATTGAAAAAATTAGATGTTATGTTTTTTTTTTTTTATTTTTATTAAAATGTAGATGGAACGTAGTTACCAAAATTTGAATATTCACTATTTTTCATATGTTCTAGTTTAGAAATAATTTTTTAGGGTACAGTATCCCTAATTAATAAGCAATACCTTAAATTACAGTACAGTATTATGCATTTCTGTTTTGGCAAGTCTTATAACCCATTTGATTATAGCAATCTGTTTCGTAAAAACCACTGAAATATGATGGAATGACATTTTTTAGATTTTCATTTTTTTTTTAATTTAAGCCTACATTGTTTTTCTTGTATGACTTTTGTAAGTCAATGACAACCCTGAAAAAGGATATTTCTAACCTCAACTAAGAATAAAAGCGTAAATACTGATGAAATTGTAGCCAAGATGACTGTGTGATGCTCACTTTGTTTCCACTGAAAACATAAGTTATTGTGAAAGATTTGCCTTTGTAATTTAATCAAATAGGTGGATAATAAATAATTACTTACCGTTACGCAGAGTAAACTGCTGTTAGCCATGACAAGAATGGCGATAAACCTCTTGAAAAAAATATTCTGCGTAATATCATAAATGAAACAGCGAAAGTGCCTTCCATCAGGTCTAGGGGGCAAGTGTAGAGGCTGGGCAATTTTTAATCGCTTTTTCAAGTCGCACCAACGTCTCTGATCGACGGTTAGAAGTGCCGTACCCTGTACAAATGCACGCATAATTATATTTGTCAGTATGCTCGATACACAAAAGGAAATCTGCAGCAAAAATAATTACTTTATTTTCACTATAGTTGGCGATGACGACACCGACGAAAAGAGTCAAGCCGATCATGCAGCCCAAAAATACAAAAATGTGGATGTATATTGCATGGACCTGAAATGCAAATCAAGAAATTGTATTATACAATTTTACACGTAAATCGAGATTTTTTTTCTAACAAAAATGCAAGGAACGAATTTTTATATAACAGATGCACCAGGTTTCCTGATTCATGCAAAACGTACGAACTTGCAATGCAAGGAATCAACATTAATGATAATTGGATAACATGGCAGCATCCAAAAGACACATACTCGGGAATGACTTAACTGTTTTCATATATGGGCAAGCATGGAACAATTACTCAAACAATTAACTAAAGTATGAATTAATTATAACTCATACTTACTAAATTAAGGAAACCGGTTAGAGAATATTTACAAGAAAATACATGGAGGGAAAAAAATAAAACTTAAGTAGTAATAATATCTAGAATTACGGACTAACGCACGCCGATCGAGCAGTAATTAGGCTACCAGGATTAAAAACTAATTTCCAAGATTTATATTACAGAAAAAATTCAAATATTAGTTGTACTAATTAAAGAAATCAACATCGAGCTATAATCGGTTTTCCCAAGCTTAAAATTTTGGAAATTTATAAATGATTTACCTGGCAAAAAGATGCAGGTTGGACATTAAAATAAAAATCAACATGATCATATTAAACACATACATTCTATAATCGTAGTTTTAACCGATTTTTTAAAACAAAAGACACGATATAATAAGAGAGTACAACATTGAGCATTTCACATAAAACGCAGTTCTCAAATGAAATGCATAATACAAAAGCTTAGAAATAAAATAAAAAAATAAAACTAAAAGAACCGATTTTTTTTAAAAAAAAATAAATGGGACAGAAAGCGGCAATACGGCAACAGTGAAAACTTTCCAACTTCCAATGAAGGTCTTTTACGTACGTGCCCAAGCCTACGAATGAGGACATCTCGAATATCCAACCATCCCTTGTAGGACAAAACTTCAAACAAGGCCAGCATAGCATTACCCAGATTGTCGAAATTGAATCTATGGGGATTAGCCCTAAATTCGAGCAAAGGAGATGACAGAAGAAGAAGGAGCAGATCATCGCTTGAGAACAGTGAAAGGTGTAGCAAGAACAAGGTACGACAATCTTCAATATAGATTTATTTCCATAAAATGGAAGTGAGAATTTTTGTATTTAATTTTAATGCTGTCCAGATTTTTTTTTTTTTAGAAAATCACCAGGTCTACCTAAAACAAACAATTTTTGGCAACTGGCTATCAAGATACTTATGCAAATCCGTCATAAATGGATGAATCTGATGTTATGTTTGTAAAGTGCTATTTTATCTAATTTTGCAAAACCATTTCCATTAATTATAATAATGACGAGAATTCGTTTTATAACTCACTTGATAATTATTTGTGAAAAGCATGGAAGTGTCACAATGCACTCAAGAAAATTTAAGGTAAACAATTCATATATCCATTTTAGCATACCCATAAGGATTTTATTAATTAATAAAGATGCAAACATGCATTAAGTTTCGAGCATTGCGAAACAGAATTCTAGAGTGCAGTTTTAACATATAATCATTTTAATATATTGTTTAAAGAATACATCCTATTCATTAAAATATATGATGAAAAAGTTCATAAGAGACACTTATTCAATGAATTATCTTAAAACCTTCTGGGAAATATTCAAATGCTTTTCAAAGCATTCATAATTTTAATACTGTTTAATAACAGTCTAAGAAAGTTTTCTAGAAAAATGGTGCAATAATTTTTAGTTTCAGAAAACTTATGTTTTATAAAATAAAATTTTGTATCAAGAATCATGATAACATTTTATACTGCTGAGCACAAAAACAATGCTATTAAACCATTTTTGTCAGTTTTCACTTTAATACAAGAATTTGAATATTAATTTGACAGGGTTGCAGGCATATCTGGGCAGTTATCTATAGATCACAATATTAAACAGAAATGCAGTCCATGGAAAAAGTTTTTTTCCCAAACGATATAGAAATTAAAAAAACACTTAACAAAGATTTGGATCCTCTTTAGTTTGTTTTTCCTTTTTTTAATATAAATGATCTAACTGAAAATCTGAGAAATACATCCTGTACAACTCACTGTACACTTTCATTACATTTTCATTCCAATAACTCTAATCATGTATCAGAATTTATTTGTATAGATAAGTGACTGATGTGAGATTGGAGTAATTGGAAGGAAAATTTAACATTAGGGTACAGTGACTTGTACGTGATGCATGTCTTAACTTTTCAGTACTATATTTTTTTACTTATTTTTATCTTTTAAATGATTTATTTATTTATTTTAAGTAAAGAGAACATAGTTGCGAAATCCTGTGTGAGTACATTTTTCAATATACTTGAATAAACAATCAACAATATCATTTAAATAAACCTTTTTCCAAGGGCTGCATTCCCATTAATTTGAATTATGATGGATTCCACTCAAATTTGACAAAATACTTTGTCCTAATAAAGTCCTGAGCTAACAATACAGAATACAATTTAATTAAAATTTAACTAAGTTTAAATGCACATATTATTGTTTTTTAATGATTTTAACAAGTTGAGATATGATTTTTAATTCAAAGCAATTATTTATATAAAGAAAACATTTCCATTATTAAATATGTTAGTGTAAAGCGCAATCATGATTTTTGTAAAGTTGGAAAATTTGCATCCTTTATTATCACTGAACTAAATAAAAGTTGTCGTATTAGTAAATGGCGTGCCATGCTGATGCATTTTTGCCACTTACATTGCCCATCCTCGCCATAATAATGTCCCTAACATCAACCCAACCTTCTAGTGAAAGAACTTCAAAAAGGGTCAACATGGCTGCACCCAAATTATCAAAGTGGAAATTACGTGGATTTGCCCTGGCCATAAACAAAAAAATAAGGCATTGAAAGAAGGCACAGGTTAAAATATTAACACCAGGTGGAGAAGAAACAAAATTTTATACAATTTTGTCTTCCTAATATGTATAACTCCTTTACCCCACTTCATTTCGATTAAAAACAGCAATAATAATAATTCATTATTTATCAACAATTTTATAGACAATTGATAAATTTGTGTAAAATCCCACTTACCATACACGAGGAACCATGATTGCAGGATGTACTTCATTAGCTCCAAATTTCAGTTTCATTTTGGTGATAAACATTTTACGCATGAAAACGCCCACACAGGCTTCCTTAAAAACAAAATACCAAAGATATCTGAATAAATACAAGTAATACGTAAATAAATAAGAATATTTAAGCATTTCTCAGTGGTTAATAATTGCACACATTCCCTAAACTATAGAAATTTCTATTGAGACATAAATGAGGAAAATTACTTACTTTTGTCGTGATCTCTGGATCATTGCAGCGGGCCAATCTTCCTCCAAACAGCTGAACTCCATAGCTCGCAAACACAAACATTAACACGATCAACAAGACTGATACCTGAAAACAAATCAAAACTCAACTTCCTTGCATTACGTACAACACACAAGGTGTCTAGGAAAGGTCTCAGGGATTAGAAAATGCAATAATTCACAAAATCAATAAGATAACCATTTTGATTTGCTGCAGTACATTCAGAATAACTTATTTTATCATTGCAAAATTGCCCAGAAACAGTTAAAAGAAACTGGTTTCAAAAGTGTTCAATATACAATGTAGCCATTATGTTTAGTCTCAAAAGATGTGGGAACTTTCTCCTGAATGTGGGATTGCCCCTCTACCAATGAAATTGTAAATTTGCTGATTGGAAGGTACTTAGCTGAATTGAATTTAAAACCCTGCAAAAGTACTTTTTTTGGCGAATTTCTGATTGTGCGATTTTATATTTAAAAGGAAAACGTTTGTGAAAACTTACGAGCAGAATTTCCTTGAAACCTCGGCATAGTTCGTAGACCACTTTCCGCATGTGAGGCATCAACGTGAAAATTCGCAAGGGGCGGACGCACCGTAGAATGAGCAACATCTGATTGCCAGACTGCTGTCGAATGTGAGTTGGCATCATGCATAGGAAAACTAAACTGACCTAAAATTACATTTGACAATTAAAACTAAACCAGTCTCATGAAATAGCAAAATTGCAGAAGAACAATGTTGTTATTTACAGTGTAAATAAATATATCCAAAATGCCAGCCACATCACGAATCAGGGCTTTTGGGGTGAAAAAAAGCCCGTCGGCAAAGATTTTCAGAGCCAGCTCCAGGCTCATGAAAACCACAAATGCATATTCGGCGATCTGAAGATACGGCGTGTTATTAACCCGGGTCATTGGCCTCTCAAACATCATGGAAATGCATGACAGAGTTGTAATTAAAATCATCAGCCAATCCAAATAACTGACTAAACCAACCAAATTACTGCAAAAAAAATTTTTTTTAACCACAATATGTCTAAAAGCAGTCTAAAATTTTAATTTTATCATTAAGGGTGGATTATAGCTGTGTTAATTTTCTATTGGAGTTTTTGTACCGGATTTCGGCAATAAAAAGGTCCACAGTCTTAGTGAAAATACCAAATTGATGAGAATGCTGAATTATCTCCAGGTAGTCTTGAAGACCTTTTCCCAAAACTTCGCCCCAATAATTCAACAAAAAAATAAAATAAGGTCGGATTTTAGGGCTATTTTTCTGCCACTCAGTAAACAAATGTTTTTTTTTTAAATATTAGACTTAACGCAAAAAAAGTTACTCGAGTCTACCTAGCTATGATTTTCCTCTTCAATTTGTTAATTTTTATAAGTTTTTTTTAAAGAAATATTTACTGAGATCTTCTGCAAAAACTTTGATATAAAATTTTTGCAAAATGCACCCCCTATGCCAAAATTAGTAAGTACAATGAGTATATGTTTGGTGATGGCTAGCTACATTTATGGTCATGATTGTACTACAATCAAGGGTCCTATAATCCAAGATAACAACTATAATCACCCGTTGAAATTTATGAGGGAACATACTGTAGTCTCTTGTAGCTAATTTTTCGTTCTTTTCCTGTGATTGGGTCCCTCTGCAATGGAATGTAGCGTGCGTACACGACGGTCTTGCAAAATTTTCTAAAGCGGCTCTCGCGCCCGACGATCAAGAGTGGCGAATCGAACAAGGGATGATTTTCTCTCAAATCTTCTTCCCTCTGATTTCTACGAATTTCCGCCTGCTGTCTCTTCTGTTGGAGCATTTTTATGTTGAGATCTTGCGTGCGTCTGCTACTGCTATTGCTATTCATGGAAGTGAGGTCCCCATCTTCGCGTAATTGGTCGTACGTCTGCTTGATCTTTATGGAGCCACCCCTGACGCTACGCCTCGTACTCCTACACCCCATATGTACATGTGTTTTAAATTTAAGCAATATGATAGGGGAAT
>JAQFYV010000459.1:0-11341 GCA_034695065.1 Choneiulus palmatus | reverse complement strand
TTTTCTAGTAATTAGTGAAGTTGTCCTTGACAAAAATAGAACGTTCAAAACCTAATGGAATTCATGTTTTACTTGAATATGTGCTTATGCCATAGAGAAAAAGTGATGCCAAACAAGGACTGACTTCCCCTTTAACCGTATTATGATTTATTTCAAGTCAGCTGGTGTCAATGTGTAATGGCCCTCTGGTGAGCATGCCCGGCATGGGAACAACAACAACAACAACAACAACAACAACATGTGCCAATATTGCATCAACGTATATTATCTTTGCTTTAGATGATGAAAGATAACGCAATATGCAAATTATGCAAGATATGGGTGCCGATTGCATGGCTAATTGAATTGCAAACGCTCACCAGAGGGTCATTATACATCGGCACCAGCTGACTTAGGATGGATTATAAGAATGGTGACTGTCAATACGTTTTTACAAGTTTTAACCTAAACTAGATGCATTGTGCTCAAAACAATCATGAAACCATTCTCTATTGGTCTCCCTTAAAGAGCTTGCCATTACAGCAATTTCTAAACTGTTTTTAAGGATTCTCAAAAAAAATAAAAATCCAAAATTAAAGGTAATATTTATATAATAGAGGAAAATTTACACTCTCCTAAAATACAATCGCCTGTAGCTTTGAAAATAGTTGGCCTAAGACTATGAAAACCATTAAAAAAATTTTTTATTTAAACTAATTTATAACAGGGATTTTATAACAGAACTAGATAACAGGGCCAACAACTTACCAAACAAATTCCATTTTTTTTAAATTTATATTCTCAAAAGTCTCTTATATATTTTTGCATTGATTTAAGAATTTGAAAAAGCATTTCAAGAGTAAACATCGGTCACATTTTATTTCCAAAATTCCCTAAAAAGTATTTAATTTAATGACTTGTATAATTAATTACCACGATTCACAATCAAAATTACTATATAAATCGTTTATAACGATTTTTTTGGAGAAATAAATGTTTAATTTTATTGTACAGCTTTTGTATTTTTGTGATTATTATGTCAGATTGAAGCCATTTAACTAACATCGAAACTATGTCAGTGTAACAAGTAGAAATTCACAAACATGTTTTATTCCCCCACCCCCCTTTCCACTAAGGCACTCTAATGTGATTGTAGACCAATAAGATTTAGGTCAGATATTTAACAAAACCAGGATCTTAAATCACAATTTGCCTATGCATGGCCTTCACAATTGCACTTTTAGTTGTCTGTATGTGGCCCTCATCGTTACCTAACCTGTTGTTTGCAGACTGGTATTTCCTCTATACATAGAATCCACGCTTTTCTTAAATAGGCCTAATAGTCTTAATTAAGTTAATTGTGAAAAGAATGATAGAGAATTTCTTAGGACTTCTTAGGTTGTTAATTGCATATAGGTGATATTAGGAAACAATTATGTTGAAAATACGTTCACTCGTTTGGAGCTCTCTCCTTAATTCTTCAGCTGGTTTCGAATTTGGGACATCCATATTTACATGCTTTTGTGATGATTGAGGAAAAGAGAAGTGTATTGACTCTGTAAGCTTTCTTCTATACTTCCCCCTCACCCTCAGGAAATATAACGGAAGACAATAATAAATGTATTGAAGCACCTTTGTGCCAATATTAGCATGTACTAGAGAAATTTCACTTTGTGGAAATCAAAAGTTGGAAGTAATGTTGTTCATAGTATTTTACTATCTGGTTTACCAATTATGACATAACTAAATTACTTGGAGAGCCTTATCCCGGCAGATTTTTTTAAAAAGTAATTACTGAGATGCTTCATTCTCTAAACTGGGGATGATTTTAACTTGGGTTTATTCGAGAGGTTTAATTTGCATTGTAATTCTAATCTATATACATGTATCTGGTATTTTTGAAGTTTAAAGGGAAAGACCACCCTAAAAAAGTATCTTACTTTAAAAGTTTTCATTAAGAAAATCGTATTCGTAAAATTTTTTCATCTATGTCTTGCATAATTATTTCATAAAAAAAAATTGAAATGAGACTGTTGCTGATGTCATATACGACATTTTTCCTGGGTATATGTATACGTACAGTTAAAGAGGAATGGTATCCTAAAAAAAGGTATTTCTAAACGATAGAACATATCAAAAATAGTACAAATCCAAGTTTTAGCAATTATTTTTAATTTATTTAAAAAAAATAATAAGAAAGAAATATACAAACTTTAAACGTGACACCCTGTAGACTAAACCCTTATTGGATGGCTTTGACTTTCGTGATGTGCATCGATGACAAAAATTTTGTCATCGAATGAAAAAGTTTGGTCATTTTCGTCATCGATGTACGTCTCGAAAATAAAGTCAAACTAGAAAAAGGATTTTAGACTTCATGTCACATTTAAAAGTTTTTATAACTTCTTTTTTTTTAATTAGACTGAACTTAGCTGCCAAAACATGGATTTGTACTATTCGTGATATGTTCTATCGTTTAGAAAGAACTTTTTTAGGGTCTTGTTTCTCTTTAACAGGCATGCATAGTTCCATCAGGAGACAATCTCTTTCTCACGCCTATAAATTAAGGTGTTCAGGACAATAAACATTTTAATTCTTTGTAACTTGGATACTTTTCGATAGAATAAAGGCAAGCTTAGTTGAAAATAGTTTTTCAATTTAATTGTTTTTATTCTGATTAATGATTAGCTGTAAATGCTGTAGGTAGGGCCGCTATTGGAAACAAAAACCTTGATGCCAGCTTTAGTTTCATGGAATTTGTTAAAAACTAGATTTTTTAGTGAATTGACATATAAGTCAAGGCTTTATGGGTAGAACTCCTAATGTAATTCAAAGAGATAATGGACGATGGGGGAGTTTATGGAAAGTTTTTGTCACTTGCTTATTTATTGACCGGAAAATATACTTTTATTAAGTTTTTCCACTCCACATAGTATTGGGAAAATCCATTCAGCTATACTTGAATTTCATGAAATTAAAGAAAAAGGGCAATTTGTTAGTGGGACAAATGCAACATTAAAATGAGCTTCACTTTGAGTTGCTTTAATAAGAAGCTTAAATTAATAATCGATACATTTGACAAGGAATTTGTCTTCTGAAATCGCTGTCAATTGTTAATTTATTATGACATAAAAAACTGATGAAATATATCCATGCATAGCTGCTGGAGTACTATAACTGACGTCATAGGGTGGGTACTGGATAGCATGGTATGCATGTATACTAGATAATTCATGGCCTTCCATATAATATCACATGGTGACAGTAATCTCCTTGTGAAAATGCATGTACCAACAACATTGTTCAAAAATATTTCGCGAATATTTTCAATAATACCAGTGTGAGCAAATACCTTATGATATCATAATCAACAAATCCAGTAATACCAGTTGTGTTGGGTGTTGGTATACTGGGAATAAATAACCAATGAATTTACCAATGCAACCTATATGTTGGTGTTTTTGATGCAAATATTCCTCATGTTTATTATTAAGTAACTATATAACTTTGCTTTGTATGCGTCATTTGCATTAAAGGGGAAAACCACCCAAAAAAAAATTCTAAACATAGAACATATCGAGAACAGTGCATATTCAAATTTTGGCAAGTTTGTTTAGTCTAGTTTTAAAAAAAATAATAAGAAAGAAAAATATGAGAACAGTTTTATTAGACAAAAGTGACGTTAATGACGAAATTCTGCTTCTTGGCCTTGGCATTGGCCAAGAAGGACTTCGTCATCAATTGACGTCACTTCCCGATGCAGGGTGTATCATAAATTGTTTTTATGTTACTTGCAACTGATTAAAAAACTACACTGAAAATAGTTGCCAGCCTTTGGATGTATTCATTATTTTTTATATGTTCTATATTGTTTAATAACTTTTTAAAGTGTGCTTTCCCATTAAATCAACTTTAAATTGAGCCGAGTTTCTTTTTAAATGCATTTAATATCTTGCAACTGATAGATATTTTAAGTTTTTTTTCCCTCAATAAGTTAAAGGAATTTTCAAAATATATTAATTTTAATATTTTATAAATACTTTTATATATATAGTCGTATTTTAATAAGTATGAAACTTTTGGAATAGTCTATTGTAATATCCATTAACATATTAGCAGAGTCGTGCTTAGTAATGCAATAACATTTTAAAAAATAAGTAATTGATAATCTTTTATCACTTGAGAAAAAAAGGTATCTATAATATATTAGTAATAATTGCGGTCTGTCGTGGGCAATTTGGGCATTCAACCGTATTCACCAATCTCGATAACTTATATTTACTCGTTTTTGTACTTTTAATTTAAATGTTTTTGCTTAACATGCTGTAATTAAATCCTGGGTGTGGTATTTGCTGTTTGTGTTGGGTTATGCAGGGTTAACTAGAAAAGAAAATTAAATTTTAAAAAGTTTCATTTGCATCGGCTTTACCTGGTTTAAATTCTTGTTTTGTGGGAAAGAAGACAATAATTCAAAATTTGCACTAAATGTGGTATTAGTTATATAGACCTACTCTAGTTTTTTTTCTGCGAAGTCAGTGTTCCATAGCCATGAGCATTTTTTATGTTTAAATTTCACTGAACAAACGATTACCATCATCAGTTTCTTCGTAACAATGACCTTATCGAATATTATGCACTAATTTGGAATTTTAAAATCAATTTATTTGAGGAATTCAGCTGCTGTAAAGTTTTATATTAATACACATTTTTTAAAATTTTTACAAGAAAACCTTTCTCGAACCTTAGCATTTTGTTACAGATATAATTTATAAAAGATTTTCTTCACAAAAAAAGAATTAGAAATATGCTCACACTTGAGCACTCATCATGCAAATCCTTTTGGAGTAATTTTTAACTTTTGGAAAGCTTTTTAGATTGTTTATTAACAAAGAATGTCTGTTAAATCTAGGTTTTTTATTTTTCTTTTGTCCAATAAGTGCAATGACTCCCCATTTTCTCTGCAAGGATGCTTTTTATTTCGTTTTCTTTAAGAAAAAAAATGGGGGAAAAATATAAAAATGCAAGTGTCTCATGCCTGAAACCATTTCTCTAAAAAAAATTGGGTGGGTTTTTATGATTATTTAAAAAATGCTTTCATTTTAAACACATCGCCTACGTAATAATTACCAGAAAGTTAAAAAAAATTATATCATCGGATGGATGTGGATCATTTCCTGAATGGAAGATTTTTGGAAGTTTGGTATATGCAACTGGTCAAGATAAGCGGGAAATATGAATGTCCAATAAGTCCCTAAAAATTAATATGACATTTCTAATATATCATAAGGTAAATAGACTTACAGCATTAATAGAAGATAACATTTTTAAAAAGCATCAAAGTTTCAGAAAATAAGAAAAAACTTAAAAGATGTAAAACTGTAGCAGGCTAACAATCCCAGAAACGACAAAACTGTCCAAATAGAAATTTTATAAAAAAATTAAGACATTTAAAAAAATATTCAAAAATATTATTTCTTACTATTAATGAACTGAAGATTTTAATTGAAACTAGTCAAGGGGAAAATATGATTGTGTAAGGTTGTGTTACTTATGTGTATGTGTGTGTGGGGTGGGGGGGGGGGGGGGGGGGGGGAGGGTTAAGTGTGAAAAGTCTCAAAAAATTAAAATCTTTCTAATGTGTTGACTGACTAAAGAATAATTCTAGGGATATTCTATATTGTTATTACAACAATAAACATTAAAGAAGAAGGCCACCTTAAAAAATATGCTTTAAATCAACAATTTAATTAAAAAAATATATTAACAGAAATTTCCACAACTATGTTATGAGTATTTATTTAATAAAGAAGAAAGTAAATTTGATTTCAATTCAATTTTTGAAAGACTTAAAACGATGTCTCCTTTTTTGAATGAGATTGTCTGTCTGGTCCATTTATACTTTTGGGCACTTGCAAATTATGCAAGCTATATATATATATATGAAGCGGCCAGATGACATAATTTACAGGTCAATGGATTCTCGTAAGCGAGCATTACTTTGCATTTATTTATTATTGAATAAATATAAGCATATCATTGTATAGTGAAATTTTAGGAATAGTATATTCATATGTACATGTAAATGCTTAAAAAATTATTTTGTCAAGGATGGTCTTCATCTTTAAAGGGGGAATGAAACCCTCAGAAAAGTTATTTCTAAACGATTGTTGTTGTTGTTTATACCCGTCAGTCGCAACTATGTTCAACCTAGTTTATTTAAAGAAAAATTTAGAAAGAAACATAAAACCTTGGTATAAAACACCCTTTATACACCTCCAGTTATATTCCAGTCACGTGAAATCCACACAAAAAATTCTCTTCATGCAATACCCTTATTGGCTAAGAGGAAGGATGGCACGTCACTGGCAAACCACTGGAGGTGTAAAGGGTATTTTATACCAGGCTTTTGTTTGTTTCTTTTTTTTAACAAAAAAATAATAAACTAGGCTGAACATAGTGGCCAAAATTTGGATTTGGACTATTTTTGATATGCTCTATGGTTTAGAAATATCTTTTTCTGAGGGTTGCTTTCCCCTTTAATAAATTCAACGGAACTCACCTGAGGGTGGTGCTGTGTTTCCCCTGGCTCCTCCAAATTATGTTGTGACTCCGATTGCTGGTCATACGAGCTGCACAATTGCACTTGCAATAATAGTAATAGTATCAAAAACAGTAAGGTCACTAACAGTGAGGGGGTGCAACCCCTCACCAATTCTATGTGTGTTTTGGACATGGCACTGGGCTCTCCTGGAACCAAGCCTCAATGGTGTTCCTATTTGGCATCTGCTCTCAATATCCAAAATAGTATTTGCTGATGGACAGTAGTTCTGCCCAAAGTAGACATCAGATATGAATTTACCAATATTTCTGTATACTTGTTTGTTGATCAGTCGTTAACACACTTCTCTCCTACCTCTTAAAAATTTCCCATAGGATGACTAGCACGTGGCATACATAGTTACTAGTTAGTTTGGCCGGATTTACCTACTCACTCGATGTTCACTTGTTAAGCACTGACTTGCGAATGCTCGATTCAGGCAATATTTGCTCCAGTTTGGTTGCACCGATGCACGAGTGAATTGTGGGATATAGTTAACAAAAACTATATGGATGGGTTTGCTGAATATTTTTGGGACTTTTTTGGCTCGTTTTTTTCTGTCTGTTTTAGCTGCTTTAAGAGCATCTCTTTAATGGGTTATCATTCATTTCTGCCTGAGGCTTGGGTTGAGCCAGTCACCATGGTTTATTGGCTTCAACTGTGGTGCCTTTGAAACTTACAACTGGTATAGTTGAATTTCTAATGAATTTGAAAATCTGATTAATATTTTGTAGCGATTAGGCGAGTATACATGAATGGTAATACTGATGGCATTCACTTTTATTTAGATAATAATTTCCCTGATGACATTTTTTAATACTTGTTATGGAATATTGTCATTAAATTCTACGGGTTTCATTTTTAATTAGGTAATGAAATTTGTCAAGGTAGAGTCGGGGTAACTGACATCTTACTCTCTGGTCTTTAATTGTCACAATGTTAATGTTTGGTCAACGATAAGCCTCGGCTTAATAGTAACTCAAATGAAATTTATTTTGCATATATTATTACCTATTTTGCCAGAAAGACTAACGTTTATATTCTGCGGAAATGTAAGCTAAGTTTCAATGAAAACATGATCAGCTTCTGGAGAAATCAAGATGATGCTAACATTCCTCACATCAAATCGGAAATGTTTCTGCAAAAACTTTTACATGGAACTTCTGAATTTCGATTTTTAATAATTTGCATATGCATGGGTTACCTGTAAAGTGTTAAATATCACGGGTAATTCTCATTCGGATTTCATATTTTTTCATTTTTGGCGCTTCATAAAGGAAGGAGAATTTTGGAAACTTTTTCAGAATATTTGTTTTGAGTGAATCAATCAGTAGGCACTAGCTTCATAATGCAGCACCCCTGTGCAGTACCATGTGTTCACTTTCCAAGAATTTACTACACATATTTAATTGCCATTATCATTAAATCTGCTAACGAAAAGCTGCTGGTTGTCCTTTTTTATTTAAAGGGAAGGCCACCCTAGACAAAACATTTATGTGTTGATTAGAAGACTGCAAGAAAACACCATTCGTGGAATATCACAACTATGTTATGCTTAGTTATTTTATAATAAATAAAATAAGTTTTGAAAAAGACAGTATTTTATGAATGATCACGAGTATCTCGTTATTGATGGGCGACCCTTGTTGACGTCATAGTCGCCTTCTAGCCTCATATACAAGGAGGCTATGCACAAGTGAAATCCAGGTGTGGGCATTTCAGGTGATTAAAATGAATTGTAAATCCATTGATAACATGCAATGAACTGTTCCAAATACTACTATAGAGTATTTACAAACTAGTAATGGTGTATTTGTGTTTTAGAAATCCTGCTTTTGTAGTTTGCCTTAGTGATATCAGGAGCATAGCCTCGAGGCTAGTATTGATCAGCAAAGAGCTATGACGTCAAAAACAAGGCCATATTGTCTCGTCCATTCAGCGTAATTTTAAATGCCATTTATAAAATAATTAAGCATAACATAGTTGTGATGATATTTTAGGAATAGTGGGGTTTTTTTCAGTCTTCCACTGCATGACAAAAATTTTTGTTTAGGGTGGTCTTCCCCTTTAAATTCATTAAAAATGGCATGGAGATTTTATTTTGATTAGGTAACGTCAGGGAGCCCAATTATGAATTTCAGTATGAATCCTGTCCTACACACTAGGACCACTTCCAGTGATATATCTTTTACTGTACATTTATTAAGTTTTATCACAACTTTCTTCCATTGTCAATTATATTAAATTCAATACTAGCCTATCTTAATTAACTTTTCAGGCTGTCTTTCAGGTCAGCTTTAACCAATTTTGCATGAAAATACGATCAAAAGGTCAAACTAAGTGGTAATTAAAACATATAAAGTATATTAGCTCATTTAATAAATAACAAGAACAACTCTTTATCTTTGCATCCTATAATGATATTATCCAAAAAAACCTTTTTTATGGATAATTCCGAACATTGTAATTTTATTGTGAATAGTGTTATTAAGTAAATATCGTTATTTAAAAAAAATACTAATGAGAGTTTGGATGGACACTTATAAGTTCTAATTAATCTATTTTGCTTTTTGAGAATAGGCCTACGGGCGACCCAGAAAGGACAAGAAGTGGTATGGTTGTCATGTATGATGTTATACGAAATTAATAAAATAACCAATAAATGATTAACCTACAGGAATTATACCACAAAGCTGGTTCTGGTAGATAAAAGTTTAGCCACCTTGATAAAACTACCCTATAGTGATGCCAATGTACTGATCAAATTCACTATTTATTTATTGGTATACTATTAATATTTATCAATGCTACCATGCGTGTAAGCATGCATAGAACCAGTCGTGATTGACAACATGACATGACATAACAAGTACATTTATGGAGATTATTTGCCTTATTTTTAATTTTTTTATAACTAAGTTTTATGTAATTGTCAACTTCCCCATATAACCTAAACTATTCTCCTATCCTTTCTTTTGTTGATTTTTCAAAAATTGTATGTTTGGTTGACGAAATTGCCCACTAATTATTTCAAATTTGTGACTCATAGAATTGTAATGGTTTTTATTTTTTCTAGTTTTCGTGACCACTTTTATCAGAATTTTGTGGTGGAAATATCTGGAAGTAATTTTGGTTCCCTTCCTACATTAATTTTGCTAAAAAAGGGGTGTTTTATGTATTTATACAATTTAATACTTAAACAATGAGAGCATGAGCAAGAAAAATATTTAAGCATAGTTCTAGAATGTATTAATTTAAGAAAAGTTAATGAGGTGCAAATTATAATAATTAAATAATTGCAAATTAGTTTAGATGACATAGATGCACGGAATTTTGTGGATTTAATCTAACCAATTATGACTTTGAAAAAATTTATTTGTTCTGTAAAAACAAATAAAAAAGTAGTATAGATAACTTGCATAGGGTGCATATAGAAACCTACCCCTAAAATCAACTCCTACCCTCGAATGAGTAAGAATTGATGAAGTCATCAGGTTAGCAGGATAGTAATAGGTTCATGACAGGTAAATTTACAGCATGGTGTGTTTTTTCGTGCCAGAACATATATGGATTGTGCTGTCTGCTATGTCAATTCTAGAATATAGCAGACGATAAATAAGATTGAATTATTGTATTAGTAAGATTGAATTACTGTATTGGTAGAATTACAACCCTCCTGTTTTGCAGGATTGAAAAGAGTAACTTCAGAGTGACACTCAGTGACGTCCTTTCTGTTTTTTATACTGGGGTAGCTTTTAATCCGGAGTTGCACTGTGGGTTAATATATGACCAGAGTTACTTCATAGTCACTTCAAGTAGGTTTCTCTATATATGCATCCATATGCATTTACTGGATTAGTTCTTAACCTGAATTTTGCCGCTTCATTACAAACCATCAATGTATCTAATTGTACCATAAATTAGAAGTTGAAATTATTATTATGATTTTAGTGTTTCGCAGGAAGTGTTTAACCCCCTTAAAACTCAATGCACTCTCTTTGACTACTGGTAAACTATACTCTTAAAAAATTGCCGAAAATGTAACTGTCTTTTTAATTTATTCTGGGCGGTGCAATTTTTATTTCTTTTTTTCCGAAATGATTTTTTTCTTCTTACAATTTTTAATTCCTCATTGGATTTGGGGATGTGCTGGTTATTTGAACGACATATTTACCTTGAAGGTATCCGCATTAGCATAAAAACTCGTCCAAGAAATTCAATGATCCCTTATTTCACTTCAAATTTTGTCCATATGCTGTTCAGATTTATAATAATATCTTGGGCTGTGATTATTATAAATAGTGGTTTTGTGGCCTTGCGAAATTACGTTTAGATGATGCATATATGTTAAGGGAAGTTTTTAATTTTTTTGTATTTATTTTTTTTAATGTAAATATAACGAACCTTGCAGCAATAACAGGCCTACTTAACATCATAATTAAAAATGTAATTCAATTTTAGCGAGAATAGAGAGATTGCGATTTTTTTATGTATATAATTTTAAATCCAAGCAAAACATAAAACCTGACGTCACTTTGTAACAAAATTAAAAGTTATTCTAAACTATTGGCTTATTTATCCAAGCAAATATATAAAATATGACTAAAATATATACTTTTATATAGGCATTAGCGTAACCACAAAATCGTCCCGGGGGGGAAGGGGGAACAAAGCATGCAAATAGGGCCCGCTCGGACCGTTTTGTGCGCATACGACAATGCTAATGCAAAATTCTGGGGGGGGGGGGGTGCATTGTACACCTGT
>JAQFYV010000458.1:0-11341 GCA_034695065.1 Choneiulus palmatus | reverse complement strand
TACGTTCTGCATAATTTAATTGTTCAGGATTATATGGCAAAGTCTTTGTCGCCATAGGGTGCACATTTAAACCCATCCATTTGACTAAAATGCAGAATTGTAAAATCTAAAAAGTTTTATCAATGCATGTTAAAGATGCAATTCTGCATTTTAGTCAGACGCCCCATGTGGATGAGTTTAAACATATATGCACTCTGTCAATTCCTTCAAGAATTTGTCTACAATGTCAAAGTAATTCTTTTATCTTTTTAAAACTATTTCAAGTTATTCTGATGAATTTTTTACATGAATCAAATATCACCCCTCACGCTTGTAGCAATACTACCCCGGATTTGGTTGCATTAAATGAACTCGCCCACGTGATAACAGCGACATCTATTGGTTCACTTGTGAATTCAATTTCAGTTTTTTTTTTGTAAATCGCGTGTGCTAGAAAACTTCGGAATTTTTGACACCGACTAACGAAAAAGTTGTTGTGGCTATCTATTATTTAGGTGAATAGTTCAATGGCTTCCTAGAATTGTCAGTTATTACGATGGAATAAACGTGTGCCAAGAACAATTAATTACATTTCTTTGTTGTTGTTGTTCTTTCCCCCTGCCTGCTACGAATGCCCTGTACGAATGTCATGGAGCTACATGCCGACCTGTTGCATAATCCGTGAAGAATCCCTTATGGTAAGAGATTTTTATGTATTTCGTCCCATTTTAGAATTAATAATTGCATTACTGTGTATAGATTGCTGTGGAAACCTTATTATCGTAACTTTTCAATGCTTGTTATACGGGTTTAACTCATGAATATCCTGACATGGTTGAAACTTGGACGAATATGAAACCCAAGTTGAAATCTGAACTTGAAAGGCACATGGCGTCACCCTATATATATAGGGATAGTAGGGGCGTACCAGCCTGTATAAGGTCAAAAGGGAATTATTTTCGTGTGAATATACGTACAGATTTACACACACATTACATTTTTAATGAAGAACACTAACTGAAACATAAAAAAGTGCATTACCACACGTTGAAATAATGCAATTTCTACAATTTACTCATGTAATCATGGACGCCCGCACCTGGGTCAAATCCCCCCCCCCCCCGACCATATTTTCTTATGTATTAGGTATAAATTATATGATGCCAATCAGTGTGGGATTTGTCAAAATGGGGGGGGGGTTCAGTAACTGTAATGACCAACACGGTTACCCGCCAGACTTATTTACAAACTTGAACTGGGGGAGTTTATATTTTAACTGGGGGGGGGGGGCCTTTGAACTGGGGGTAACCCCCTCACCCCCGGTAAATCCCACACTGGTGAAATGCGTAATGTAATTTAACAAAGGCTAAAGAGGGCGCTACCCTATCACTTTATAGCAAGTCCATATTTAATCTCATAACACTTAGTAAGTTCGGTATTTTCCAGAAATGTGTAGACCATGATATGTGTGTAAATTAACTGTGGAGGAAATGCTATTGTTGTCATAATATTCAAAAATAGTAATTCCAACATCGGTTATACCAAAAACATAAAACACAGGTTATACATAAACAAGACTCAAAGTGTACCATAATAGTGCAGCACACTACAAATCTGTCGCTTCCATTCCATTTGTAAAAATTAAAAAATATATATATTAAAACCGCCATTTTGACTGGAAAACGGGTTTCCTCGTGATTGTCCGTCTCTCACATAGGCAGTAATAGCTGATAGGAAACACTCCAAAATTTTAAAAAGTGCAGCAAACCTGCCGCAATAGTTAGCTTGCCAACTAGGACTAGTTGTTAACGGCAGCAATCCCTTCTTTAGCAGATAAATAAACCAATCTTTACGATATTGAGTAGAAGTGAACACCGACGAATATCCAACGTAAAAACTAACGTTTTTGTTGAGAAAATCGGTCAAAAACGAATAAATGAATGACAAGTGACGTACGTCCTGAAGGACCGCATGGAGATTACTTTTTAAAAAAAGTTCAATTTTTTGTTCTACAGCACTGTGTTTTGCACTGAATTTTGTCAAAATTCACAAGATTTCATTCATGGCTCCAATAAAAAATTATCGCGCTATCGATGCTAAGAGTGTTGTCAACATCATACGGCAAAAATCGCCATAGAGATTCTCTTTCTATTAAAAAAAATAGTTAATAAAACTTTCACCTGCATTATTGCTTTCCGCCATAAGTTGGATTTTTGAAGGTTGAAGTAGCTTGTTTGTAAATTGGATTTTCTCCCTGAAAATGAGGAATGAGAGATCAACTATGTGAACGAGACCATCCAAATACTTGGAATATAGGATAAATTTACAATTATCTATTACTTTTTAGAGATGTTTTTAAAGCAATTTACTATAATTAATATTAATTCCAAAATAAAAGTTTATAAAATCAATATTTATAGTAATTATTTTGAAAAATCTCTAAAAATAAATAGATAATCTTAACTTTATAAATTAGTGTGCAACTTACTGTATCCCATTTGGCCATTTGTCTCTCTTTCTCGAATTTGGCAAATTCCCTGCGATCGTGAATTGTGGTCAACAGTTTCCATATGAGAAGAAGGCAAAGTCCGACAGCCACGATGCCCAATATGACACCAAGAATGATCATCAAGATGTTTATCGGTGGGGGGCATTCTGTAAAGATCATGATAACATAACAATTTAGCAAACACAAAAAATAATAGCAAGTTAACAACTCAAAACTACAAAACTATTAAAGAAATTTTTTGAGTATTTTAAAATTAAAACATATTACATTATACAACCTTAAAACCAAGTTTTACGTGAAATCTAAAACGTTAAATTACTATTCCTACAATGCTATTTCTAAGGTTTACAACCTCAACATTATTTCTAAAATTTATTTCTTAAATTTCTGGATGCGGCTCAGTGTAAAGAGCTTCAACTTTTACTACATTCACTAATCCCATTTTCTCATTATTACTGATAGTATTTTATTATAATGGCTGAGGTAGCTTTAGCAGCACTATTAATTCACAATTCTAAGTAATTATATTTGCTGAAAAAAAAAATAATAACCAATTCGTAAAATAGGAAATATTGCATAGAAATTTTTGTTGCCCTCATTTTCAATTTAAAGCTAAACTCAACACTCAGAAAATATTTTTTCTAAATGTTAGAGGATATAAAAAACTATTTACGTTTTAAAACAATAAAAATATTATATTGGACATCAGTCATTTACTTATGCAAAAACATGATTTGATAAAACATAGTTGTTAAAACTTTGTTACATAGTTTTTTATGGTCTTTCGATTGCAAGAAAAATTCTGTGGCTTGCATTCCAGTTCAAGTTTAAAATAAAAAGCCAATACCCCATATCGTTTCCAGAAATTTAACATCGCAGCGAATTAAAAAATATCCGTTTTGATAAAATAATACCAAAATTCATTGGCAGTCTCGAAGGGCAAAACTACCAACAAAAACATGATAAAGGAAGGAATGCTCTGTCTCTCTTTCTATATGCTATTTTTGTTGATTCACAAATTTCATACCAAAATGTATTTTTACCCTGCTTACCAATATAGGACATTTTAAGAAAATATACAACTGTGATAAAAGGCAAAATTGATAAGTTTTTAAAACCTTTAGTTTCTTGAACGCGGACTTTAGGAGTGTTGCTCTCGTCATAGCCATAAACAAATGTAAACTTGCAGTCATCTTCATCCTTAAACACGCAAAGGCGCTCATTTTTGTTTTCCACTAAAATTAAAATTCATAGTATATAAATTTCTGATTGCAATAAAAATCTTTCCTTTATTTTTTAAAGCATAAAATACATTTAAACATAGGCATACAAACCTTTGACTTCTGGCATTTTTTCAATCTCAAAACTGCAGGTACAGTTATCTTTTAATTTACCAGTGCCAAAAGCCTGACACTGTACGCAAGCCTGATACTCTGCACATTTTCCAGTGCAAGTCTATAATTAAAAAAACAAAATTAATACAAGATTTAAATTAAAAGGGAAGTCCACACAAAAAAAAGTATTTTTCTTTCAAGAGTATGCATAATAAAGCCAAATGAAGTCTCCAACAGCTTCATTTAATATTTATTGTAACTTTTTATAAAATAAAATATGGATAACATAGCTGCGAAATTTTAGTAATTATATTTTTTAATGTATACTCCTGATAGAAAAATATTTTTACTAGGGTGAACTTCCCCTTTAAGTTGGAATGTAGCTAGGTTCATAGCAATTTTGATATTAGAATACTTTTATTTTGTTTTTCACTCAAAATACTTATTTTCTAAATACCCCATTCCCGAGATCATTTAAATTAAATTATAATAATTACCGCACACTCCTCACAGAATGGCCCACTGTATTTTTCATCGCATTTACCTATAAGGTTATATTATCACAATTTTGCCATTTTCAATTCCAACTTTTGGGGGTATAAAACAAAAAAATAAAACATACATGCTCCACAGTCACACACTCCGTGTCCATTGCACACAAGCTATAATAAAAAAAATCACAAAGCATGATTACTTACATCACCTGCAACCGTAATATAAAAGCCATCAGATTGATTATAGCATTTTAATATTTAAGAAAAAAAAACAATAATTAAATAAATAAAAAGGAAACACTCACCCCATTAGCACCGATACAATATTTATCGCCCTTCCTGCAATTGCAAGATGTGCCCGTCCAATCAGCTTTGCACTTGCACTGCTTACAAACACATTCACCCTGCTCAGGGCCACCACACAACAGGCCCTTATGCCTATCACACGTAAAATTATCACATTCGCAATATGGTCCCGAAACCTCTTCCTCAGGATTCTTATAATAACAAAAAAGAAATTCAGTAAACCAGTTAATTTAGGATGAAAACTAAAGGAAAATAATTGGACAGGTCTCAGCAATGATATCATTACCTCCCGCTGAAAGCAAACGCAAGCACGGCAACTGCAAGACCCTCGTCCCGAGCAGACAAGGGTAGAATTTCCCCTGGAAAATTGGGCAATTGATTTTTATATAATTTACACAGGATTCCGTTTATGGGTGGATTATAGATGTGTTAATTTCCCATAGGAAAGTTCTGCACCCAATTTTGGCAACCAAAGGGCCCCAGGCATAACAACAATAACAAATTGAAGAAAATGCTAATCTCCAGGTAGTCTTTTTCCCAAAATTTTGATCCAACTAATAAATACATCTTAAAATAGTCGGGTTTTTAGGACTTTTCTCCGCCTCTCAGTATTTTTTTTTTAAAATCTTAGACATAAAAATGCCAAAAACAATAATCTCAAGACAATGTAGCTATTGTTTTTCTTTTCAATTTGGTATTTTTATGTCTTTTAATTAATATTTACTGAGATTATCTGCAAAAAGTGTCCTCTATGCCAAAATTAGAAAGTACTCCGAGCACGTGTTCGGTAATGGCTTTCCATATTTAAGGTTATGGTTGTGCTATTATAAAAGATCTATAAATCCAAGATGGCAACTATAATCCCCCCTTAAGAAACAAAATATATTTGTGAAGAAAATATACTGACTGTCGACAGGCAGAATCATCATCGCCACCTCGATAAGACTCGGGCCCACACTCACAAAAGTGCCCAAAACGACCTTCGATGCAATCACAGATGCCGCACTGATATGCACCGAAGCCTGAGCATTTTGGACTAGCCAGTGCCTGAAATAATATATGCAAAATTAAGCTTTTATAATTACATAATTCTTTACGCTTAATGACACAAGAACACCTAACCAACCCTCTCTGTGGGAGTTTCACAGTCGCATTCACAAAGCAATGTTAGATGAACGACAAGCGCTTCGTTTAATCCAACCGGGGATATGGTGAGTGTTTTCGTCCATTCTTTTCTGTCTTTGGGACACGATTCCACCTCAATTTCAGCAGTGAATTCCACCTGGACGAGGGTTTATTGAAACACTTTACAATTGGGCTAAGGTATTCAAGTGATTTACATTCTAGCATGGATTTAAATTGCCAAATGAACTTACCGCCTGCCCAATCTTCAACCCTTTGCATATTTTAGTTTCTTCCATAGTATTTCTGTAAATTTACAATAAGATACGTGACATACTATTATTTGGTTGTAATGCCTTTTGACCAATACAGCATTTAAACTAAATTCTTAATGTGGGCTTCCCTGATATAGACTACATTTCCCCTGCCTTTCCTTGATAAAAATAAACATTTTCCCCAACATTTTAATGAATTTAATGAGTTAACAACTAGCTATGTTTGCCAATTTAATGTTAATGACAATGAAATATATACTTGGACATAGCTACCTTAGAAAATCAGGCCCTCATAAGTGTGTGAATAGTTTAAAAACATGGGTGCCATAATGTATCCGGAAGCACTTTTAATTATGTGTGGGCACTAGTTACCACCCAATTTTAATCTATTTTCAGGCATTTTAATCCTAACGCGGCAAATTGGGTGGGTCTGATTCTCTGAGGTGGCTATGTCTTCAAATTTAGTTTCAAGGGCAGTCCTGGTTTAATAAAATTCCAGAAAAGCAGCCATTTTGGATACAATTAGTATTAAGAATAATAATATTTGCTCGTTTCATTCTTAGATTTTGTAATATGATCACTAACCCGAGACATTTTGAGAAATATGTCACTTTGACATTATTCGGAGCATCATCTTTGAGCTCAACTTCTGAAGTAATTTGCTGTAAAAAAAATGGAACTAGTAAACATATTTTCGCTTTCTGTAAGTATAACATTAATGAAAAACCAATCAAATTAGAACACATTTAGAAATGTAGGTCATTTTAGCAAAAAAAAAAAAAAAAAAAACCTACTTAGAAGTGAAGAAAACCTATGAAAAAGTATTTTTCTTTATGCGTATTTAAATTATAATAGATTAAAATAATTTTGAAATGAGATTGTTGGTGCATTGCATGTGCAAATTACCTTTGTTCTGGATTTGCACGTTCATTGCAAAATGTGGCTTTGCGACATCATCATTAACATGTCAATGGTATTTCATCAATTAATTATTTCTTCTTTAATTTATTATTAAATAACTGATCAATTTTGAGAATTTCCCCGACTTTCAATTACCAAATTTCCCTTCCCTGACTTTCCAGGTCATTATGAACCCTGATTTAACAGATGAGAAAGTGCAGAACATGATTTTCTACCTCATATTGATCACGAACAAGGTGCACAACATTCGAGGAATCGTTTTCGAGCTTCCCGGTGTAAGCCCCATCAATTTTGGTACTTAATTCCGTATAGATTGGCACTTGCCCGGCTGTCACAGCAAAGATAATATTCACTTTATTCTCAGAAATTTTGCGCCGAAGTTGGCTAAGTGAGGGATAATCCTAAAAGCAAGTCACAGAAACAAAAGTTTAAGCCTCGGCCAAAATAACAAGCTTGCCGAATGCCTCTGAGAGCCGCCGACCTGTTTGACGCTTTCAGTATAAGTTCCATCCTTGTCCAAATGACAGAGTCCATCGTTTGGTGTAACAATTCCCCCTAACTGTACATTTAGGAAATTGGATAAATTAGAATTAGAAAATTGAAGAGGATAAAATCTATTCGAAATAGAAACCGGACAAAAAGTTTGCGTACCTTTCCATCACCGGCATAATGAAAACCCGAATCTGTTGAAAATACGAGCATTTTTCTGGACTTTTCTCTCCAACCGATTTCCTCCTGACACACAACAGACTGCATTATGGCATCAAAACCACCTTCTGGTGCGTCCAAATTGCCAGAGACTCGAGCTGCTCTCACTTCATGCTAGAATAATCACGAGTTTAATATGTCATAACAGAATCTGCCAATTTCAGATAAATCTCCCACATAAGTAATGCATGGTTCCCAAACTCTTGTCCAGACTAACATAATTTCCAGTTCCCTCATTTAAAAATCCACCAATTGCAACTTTCCACAACTTTGTGCAACATTGTACAAGTCTGCAGATGACATCATCATATACCACCCAAGTTTTTCACAGGGTTGCAAATGGCGTCAATGCAGTGCATACACATTAGTATTTAGACACCTTACATCATTTCAGATGAATGTTTTAACTTTGTTGTATTTAAGTGAGGATAGTGCTAAAAACATGGGATGTAATATTTTTTAGATACTAAATCAGTTAAAAATACCTTTCTAAGGATACTGTTGCCCTTTAGAAATAAATAAATTCATTTTCTTATGCAAATACCTATGATGATAATGTGTACTTTTAATCTGTCTAAACAAAAGCAAGTTTTAGTGTGGAAAACTCATTTATGTTTAGAAGCACAAGCCTTTTTTATTTATGGTACAACTTTTGTACACGTCATATCAAGGTACAAATACAAAGTGTACACGATTAAAAAAGACTGGACCATGTTATACTATGTATACATGTAGTATGAGATACATGCACACGTAATACTAGAAATGTTGCTACAAGTTCAAATTTCTAAATAATGTTCAAATAGGTTTCAGATACTCACAGCGAAATCATCAGTTTTTCCAGTGAGCTGCATATGATTTTTGAATCCATAAGGAGCAGCGCAACCTGAACACGGTTCTTTCAGTCTAAAGAGAAATATTTCATGACAAAATGCACGAAGCCTGAGTTCATATACAAATAACATTTGCAATTAAAATACTTACTTGGCTGGAACAGTGCTGACATATGGCATTACTGTTTTATCCACAAATGATCCAAAACCAAGTTGAAAATTTTGAGTAATGTTCCCCATCTGCTCAGCTGGCAAAATATAAAAACATACTTGTTCATATATATATATATATATAATATCAAATTGAATAGAATGCAAATCCACAGGTAAAAATGTACACCTTTTCCCATTATTTAATAAAAATTAAAATAAGGTGGAATTTTCCGCCTCTCAATATCATATTTTTAAATCACGTAGGCCTACTTAAAACCGTTTAAAAGAAGCTCGCTACCACTTAACAATGATTTTCCTCTTCGATTTAGTATTTATACATGTTTTTTCAAAGGGAATAAGAGTTCCCCTTGCAAAACTTTGATGTATTTTTTTTTAAAAAAATTGCCCACTTTTGTGAAAATGCACCCCCTATACCAGAATTTGAAAATACTTGCTTATATGTTTGCTGTTGGCAATTCATATTTATGTAAATAGTTGTGTCATTGTGTTAATTACTATCAATGAATCTATAAACCCAAGTTGGTGACTAATTCTCCCTCAACACAAAACGGTACCTGTACTCACCAAGTAAAATGCCTAAAGTGGCCAGTTTATCTTTATCATCTTCCATCGATTTGGAAAGATCCATAAGGTAGTACAGATCCACAGGGTAATTTTCCGACAGTCGAAAGTTCACAGCAAGTTTATATGGATCATCTTGAAGAAAGAATTATGCAGCATTTGAATAAAAGTCAGCAATTTATATAATCTGTTTATAAATAAGTGAAAAAAAGACTAGTAGACTTACTGGGGCGAAGTTTTAAGTGCACCTCCTGAGGAGCTAATTGGATTACATTTTCCACAGGGGTACCTTTTCCACTTAATGGGGCAGTCTAGAAATTCAATGATATAATATAACCACTGCTTCATAATACCTAATTTCAACACAAGAATGTTAATCATCTAAGTAAATGTAACTAATCACATGTGCAGCATAAAGATTAAACTTGGATCAAATACAATTATGCAAATGCAGAATGCACTGAAATACTTTTGATATTTAACGATATCAATAATTAAATCTGTAAATCTATTTATCTGTTTGAAACCAATTATAGTCATGGTCAAATCAGGTTCACAAAAACAAAAATGTCACATAATAAATGCAGAATCTCTTGATGCCTTTCTGCAGTTAAAAACTGCAAAAAAAAACTTATGTATATGCTTTCAAGAGTAAACATTAAGAAAACACTATTCAAATTTTACTACTATGTTAAGCTTATCCTCATTTTGCAATGCCCGTGCAAATCCAGAACACCAAATTCAATTTGCACATGCAATGCACACCATTTTGGAACAAAATCACGTTGAGTAGACATTTTTGCCAGAATGAAATGGCAAATGATGTTACTGACATCATTTGCCATTTCATTCTGGCAAAAATGAAATGGCAAATGATGTCAGTAACATCCTCAATGCAAATTTATTTCAATTTTCTTTTATAAATAATTATGAGGAATAGTATTTTTTAATGCAGTCTTGAAAGAAAATACTTTTTATAGGGTGGCTCCCCTTAAAATTCAAAATTCACAATTCTATTTCAGATCCAATTGCAACAGATTGAGAAATTTCAGCAAATTCCTTCTTTTTCGAGACATTCTGCTTAAAATATTCTTACCTTTACTGGGGTAAATTCATTACTCGGATGAACTATTTGGCCAACGCATGATGACAGTGCTAAGTTTGTGATTAAATCGCACCTCGTTTTGCCTTCTTCCGTGAAATTCTGCATTATAAATAAAATAATTTAAAGCATTTTTTTGCCCTTCCTGCTGAATGAGTGCGCATTTGAAGCATTTCAAATATTGTGCAAATACTTTTGGATTAAGACATATCCAACCACTGATAACAATCATATCAGAATCAAAGTGCAAAAGAGTCAATACACCCTAGCTTTTTGATAAAAATAAACATTACCCACCTCCTTTTTACACCAAGCACAGGAAGGATGTGATGCAATACACTGGCCGCAAGTCGTCTTCCCCTTACATGGATTTGACGTTAATTTTTCCGATTATAAAGGCAAGTCAAAAAATTCGCATTTTAATATATTTTAATTAAAGCAAACACTAGAAAGCCGCTGCTACAGAAACAACAATTTAAATACTTAGGCCTATCGTAAGCACATAAAAACACATATAGGCCAACAGTAACTTCTAAATTTTACTAAATTCTAACTTGTTTACATTTAGATAAAACCAATTTTAAAGGGAACAAAAATTTGTTTCTAAATTTCATTTAGACCCAAACCATATCTTTTAGATATTGAAATTAATAAAAAAAATTATAGGACCATAAGCCAATAATCCATACATGATTCCCTAGACAATTTAGGAACTTCAAGCCTATGCAATAATAGCAATATACGGGCATATGGCTAAATATTAAAGGCCCTGCAGTTAATGTTACATTAAAGGGGAATGGTACCCTCAACAAAAGCGACATGTATTTAAAAGAGGACACTAAAACATGCAATTCCCCAAATTTTGACACCTATATTCCGTCTATTTTGTGTAAAAACAAATAAAATTAATAAAAAAAAATACGTTGCCTGTAATTAATGCATGCGTGTCAGTACGTCACAGGAATGTCGTTTCGTTTGTGCTCGAGTGCCCTCGTTCAACCTGTTTGTATCGGTTGATCTCTC
>JAQFYV010000457.1:0-11343 GCA_034695065.1 Choneiulus palmatus | reverse complement strand
AATCTTTCCAGGTATCATTGAGATTGTGAGTCAAATGAAAGTTAGCTTTACAAATGGTACAGATCGAAAAAATATGTGCCATCAAATTCAGTAGGCATTATTTACCTGAATAAAATTGTAATGTTTGTCGAAGACTAATACTTATTAAAGAGGAATGAAACCCTCAGAAAAAGTTATTTCTGAGGATAGAGCATATCAAAAAATACTGCATATCCAAATTTTGGCAAATATATTTAGCCTAGTTTGTGTTTTTAAAAAATCAGCAAGAAATATTAAAGCGTGGTATAAAACACCCTTTACACCTCTAGTGTTACTAACATGACGTCATTCCAGAAAAAAACTTCTTCCTTCAATACCCTTATTGGCTAAGAGGAAGGATGGCACGTCACGTTAATACAACTGGTAATGTACAAGGTGTTTTATACCATTCTCTTATTTTCTTTCGGACTTTTTTTTTAAAAATAAACTGGGTTGAATATAGTTGCCAAAATTTGGATTTGAACTGTTTTTGATATGCTCTATCGTTAAGAAATAACTTTTTGTGAGCGTTTTATTCCCATTTAAGTTGTGCTTGAAATCTGCCAAGGCACAGCTCAGGCCCTAGACGAGTTCGTCAGCCATTGAAGGGCAATGCAACCTCAGAAAAGGTTATATCTAAACGATAGAACATCAAAAACAAGTCAATATTCAAATTTTGGCAACTATCTTCATCATATTTATTTAGAAAAAAAAATCAGAAAGAAGCATAAAAACGTGGTATAAAACACCCTTTATACCTCCACTGGTATGGACATGACGCGTCATCCAGGCAAAAACCTCTTTCTTCAATACCCTTATTGGCCAAGAAGGATGACATGTCACGTTTCTACCACTGGAGGTGTACAGGGTGCTTTGTACAAAGCTATTTTCCTTCTGATTTTTTAAAAAATAATCCAGGCTGAACATAGTTGCCAAAATTTGAATATGGACTATTTTTGATTAGCCGGGGTTACTATGGTCTGAGGTCCGACAGGACTCTTGATGAAGACATGTTGCTATGGACAGCAACTGATAAGTTTTTAATTAAAGAACCTAACTTAACCTAACCGGGGAAGGTGGGGGGGAATATTAATTCCTATTAAATGCAAAGCCAAGTGCAGAAACTGACAGGGGAGTTCAAACAAAACTGCTATAGGTTGAATTTTATCGAAATTGGAGATTAGATGTAACTAACATTTGGCTTGTGTTATCTGTAGCCGCCATTTTGCAAGGCGCATTGTTTCGAAGTTTTACTCATGCAAAAAACCTCCAAAGGGGGTGAAGAATCTATGTTTACAAGTACACTAGAGTGGAATATACGTCCTATCTTAAGAGTTACTACAAATGGTGCATATCATCAATTTGGGGCATCTGACTAAAATGCAGAATTGCAACATATGTCTTTAGTAAACATTGATAAAGCCTCTTAGCTTTTGTAATTCTGTATTTTAGTCAAATGCAACAAATGGATGAGTTTATATATGCACCCAAAGATGATCTAATATCCCCTCATGAAACCTACCAAGACAGGAAATGCTATCCCCCGTTGTTATTGTCGTTACAGTAAAATAACTCATCTCAAAAACAAGTCAATCTGGTCAAAAATAATGACATGGGCAGGAAAATAGCCTAGACAGGTGTTCCAAATAAAAGTCGTTTGGTAGGGTCAATTAAGGAAGGACTAGGTCACCAAGGCCAATGTCACATGGGGGAAGCACACCTGTCAAATTGTATGATGAATTGCAGGTGCCTCCAGAAAAAAAAATCCTGTTATTATTTACCTAATAAGATGTATAATATTTTAAATTGGTCCACTTTTCACATTTCAGGTTCTTAAGTAAAAAGTATATAGAGGAACGTGATGGGAATAACTGATATTTACTAATTAATAAACAGCAATTACAGACCGGCAGTCAGCCCAACGGTGGCCAAATGAGATAAAAAGCTAATTGCATGCTATAATTAAGAGAAATTATGGCCTTCCTTACAAAATATAACCTAAATCGCTATTATATAGTTCAGCCCAGGCATGCTAAACAGTGAGCGGAAAATATGACAAAAAACGCATTGATTGCCATGAAAGTATCCGCATGGAAAACTAGTTGTAATGCTAACCAATGCATTGTCAGAATTATTTCAATTGAACAATAATGGTTCAAAATATTACGGTAGCTGGATGCATTCAAAGGCTATGTCACATGTTACAAATGGTAAAGATTTTTGTAATCTCATAGTGTTTCATGTGCTTCCCCAACACTGATAAACCTAATTTTTAGCCACATGGGCGGCTGTTTTACTTCTTAGATCTTTTCTTCATTTTTACCAAACAGTATATCACTACATAAAGAGATTCACCCCCAGTCTTGCATAACATCTGTTAACAATTTAAATTCTCTCAAAAAGTTTTTACTTGAAAAGCTGATGAAAATAACAATTGCTAAAAAGTTTAAACGGATGCATGAACAGATTTTACAAAGTTCAAGCATCTAGGATTTGCTTACATGTGGAATAATCCAAGGCAGGGGTATGATTCTTAAAAGTCAAGTCAAGCAAATAAAGACTTTGTATAGCCACAAAAAAGTCTATAACAAAGACAGTAAATTTTCAATCAACTTTTGTTACCTAAATTTTACAAAAATCGCCAAATCTTACATTAGCCAATTTTGATGCAATTTACTCCCCTCGGTAATTTTTTAGGATTCTTAACTGGGCCAGGAGCTCTCACACTATAGGGTGAGTTTCAGTATTGTTAATCACCCATAAAGATTTAAATACAGTGTCCCTTTCTAACTAAATGACAAAAAAAAAAAAAAAAAAAAATATAAAAATAGCAAAATTTATAATTGTAACAGCTAGGCATTCTGTCTGTCCTTTTTAATTAAAGTATTACATTACAATTAATAAAATAAAAATAGACAAGTGAAAATGAAAATTTAACCTTTTTCTGTCTATCTTTATAATTTTTTTTATAATCCTCAAAATTGTTCTTAAAAAAAGAAGATGACATCCCTTTAACTGATGAATGCCTCTACATTTTATAATCTTTTGTAAATTTTTTTGATCTAAAATTTGCAAAAAAAATGTATAAAAATGCAAAAAAATGTAGACAATTAATAAAATTAAATTGAATATAATAAAATAACATAAAAAAGTGTAAAAATGAAAATTTATCTCTTTTCCACCAATCATTAAAAATTTTATTATAATTTTCCCATTAAAAAAAGACTAGATCCTTTAACTGATGAATGTCTTTACATTTTAGAATCTTTTGTAAATTTGTAAAAATGGCGGTCAAATGTAGGATGGAATACATTAATTAATAGGGGCTAGCTTTGCCCAAAACAACAAAAGTTTGTGAAAATTACTGAAATGCATGGTACAATAAAAGTTTATAGAAGTTCAAAATAGTCCAGCTTACATAAGTGTAGCAATAGAATTTGGTGTAATAATGTTAAATTAATTTTAAAACAATTTTTTAACTATATTATTGTACTTGGACGGGTAACAGCAATGAATAATGTCCATTGCTGTAGGTCAGGCAAATTCCATTTCAGTTTTATTATTTCCAAATTTGATTAAATATACACATTGATAGTCCTGAATATTATTCTTGAGGATGGAATCTAAATTTAATATCTGATAAACATTTGCATTAACCTTTTCCCAGTCTACGGAGCGTATATGTGGCAAGTAGAACGGGCATCCTGTTTTAACTAATTCACACTTTTGCCACTAGATAGCATTTTAAATTTTGGATTCGCCAATAAAATGCATTAAAATGTGTGTATTTCAACAACCAAAATGAATAAAATATATATAAACTGCTAAGAACGTTCTAAATGCATATTTAGAATGTATTCATTTCATTTAGCAAAGTGTATACAAATATATTCAAAAAATGCTAAAATATTGAGTATTTCATCAGTTAAAACATACCGACATCTTTTTCTTCCTAAGACAACAAATGCACAATTGATAACAAATTTTGAAGACGGGCAGAAAAAGGTTAAAAATTTCAATTAAACTTTTTATTTTATTAATTGCAATTCTTTTTTAAAACGAGACTGAGCAATTCGCCTAGCTATTAAAATTCTACAAATTTTGGTATTCTTTATGTATGCTTATGTCTTTTGGTTAGAAATTAGTGATCTGAATATCTCTATGGGTGATTAACATGGCTGAACCCCCCCCCCCACATATTTCTATTCCAACCACTTAAAAAAAATATTTGATGAATTTGGGGAGGGGGGGGGGAATACCTGGCACTGCCAAAAAAAGAAAAACCTACTCGCATTTTAAGTTGGCCGCAATTACAGTAAAAGTAATATTAGGACGAGCCAGTCTCTAGTCGCCACAAATAAGAAACAAAGTGTCATTGATGCAAGACGGATGAGAAAGAATATCAACACTCGACTATATAGTTGTCATATGACAAGAATGTACCGTGCCAACAATACAGAGGTCTATGGCATGTCTTTTTTACATTTTTAATTTTTAGGTCACGTTTTCGGCTCGTCTAGTTTCTAGTTTCATCTTTAATTTGCACAGCAAATTTCTATCAACAACAGGCACCAGCCACCAAAATAAAAAAGAGTAAATATTGGATGACTCACCCCTCGGCATGGTTTGATCCCATCATCTGAGACCATTCCTCATAAATTCTTCCAACGGTCGGAGATTTGGCATGCCCGTATTGTTTCGTAGTTTGTAGGCACCTGCCATCATTTTCGAAATCGCCTTGGCCACCATCTTCCAAAACTTCGCAAATAGTCCTAAAAATGGGCGAAAATTTACATTTGTATTGCAGACCAATGACAAACTAATCTACCATTGCTTTTATAATAAAAATATTTAATTTTCTGATAATCTAGTTTTCCAGTTGTGTATTTTAATAAAGATTTTAAATATGGTAATGAGAAAGTCTCATTTATTACTGCATAGGTAGCCCTACAGAGATAACCCTAAAAACAATTCAATTTTTTAATACTGAAGTTTTCCTTTTTTTAACAAAGATTTTAAATATTATAAAGGAAAAGTCATTTATTATTGCATGTGTAGCCCTAGAGTTAACCTTAAAAATTCATTATTAACCTATAAAGATGACATCAGAATAAAAATTAAATAAAATTTATTTAATTATACTCTCACTTTATGATAAGCTATGTTTAAAACAAAGAGAAGAAAAAGTTATTAGGTGTACTGAAATTATCAATTTAGTAGCAATAGCCAATTTTCTGGAAGTCTTCTGGTTATAAAGTGGCAATGTAAAAGTATCTCTGGGAGATTTTCATGGCTGCAACCACCTCTTAATAGTAATTAACGTAAATAGTCCTGCTCAATTGGCAATATTTAAATCTAATCCCAGTCAAGAGCAGCTCCCACCTAATCAGGCTCTGTTTGAAGGTACGATACATTTACTCAGTGTGGGATTTGAGGGGGCGGGGTAACCATGTTAGTTATTACTTATTGTACCCCCCAATTAACATTTAACAAATCCCACACAGCATTTACTTAATGCTAGGCTAAGTTTGATTCAAATGCAAAATTCCATTCTCATATTAACTTTTTCTTTCCTTTCATTTAAAAAAAAACAATTTCCGCAAAGTGAGACTTTTCGTCTTCCCCATTCATTTAGTAAGCCTACCTGCTGTGGTGAGTATCCTGCGGCCCCTCTTCGGTTCGGTCGAAATCCAGCATTAAATCCTCGGAGCCAAGACTAGAGCAGGGAGACATTGAATCCAAGGAGTACGCTGCCGCTCTCCTGGGGATTGAAATGCTCAAGGGTGTGCTAGCCAATGCCGGAAAGCCTCCTAAAATGACATGAAAATCAACAACAGCCCCACTATCGGATAGAATGCCAAAACAAGTCAAATCGGGTTACGCAGCTCACCTTCCTCGTTCATGTCGGACAAATTATCCGACTGGAGTCGCATGCGGCGGTAAGCAGAGGCGTCCAGCGATTGGCAGGCGATGAGGGCCGGTTGATCGGCAATTTCGTCGTCGATGAGAAAGAAATCCTTTTCCGAGGGCGGGCTGTACGGTCCCATATCATTCATGAAATTATCACCTACGTCGTTCGCGGGATGACAGGAACTTTTCGTCTTCGTCGCACTTTCCGAATCGGCTTTCTTAGGTGTCTCTGCCCGCCTTCCTACGGTGTTCGCCTCCATCTTGGGCGACTTGCACCCTACTTTCGACTCCGTTGCCTGTTTTTGTAGGCACAGGGTGATGGGTTTGATCTCCACTTCCTCCATGTCGGGCGTGATATTTTCCTTCTGCCTTAATTCGGCAATCACTTTCCACTCTTCCCCGCTTCCCCCCAGATCGTTCCTGAGATTGCTCCCGGCGACTCCCCCCTTCTTCGAATCCTTGGAGAATTTTGGACACACCTTCCTCTTGGGTGACGATTTTGGTACCGCCTTATCGCCGACCATTTTTGCGTTATCGCCGGGCACCGGCTGCTTCTTTTTAAAAGATTTGGGCTGCTGAAGTTGACTGATTTGACTGGGCGCGGTGATCTTGATGACCTTTTCCGTCAAGACGGGGGAACTATTTCTGGGCTTGGGTTGCGCAATCTTGCTTGGAATGACGGACTTGGGTCGTGCGATTCCGCTGGGTCTGGCCCCCTTTGGACTAGCGACAGAATTTTTCTTCAGAACTTCTGTCTCCTTCTTGCACTGCTTATTCTCGAGCTCGACTAGGATGGCGTTCGACTTCTCGGCGAGCCGTTCTCTGTTGATCGACGAGAGAGACACGCTATCCCCCTCGATCTGATCCACCTCGGCCAACGTCTCGGTGTCTCCGTCGTTTCGCCTATCGCTGACGCTATTCCCGATCCCCGAATCGCCATCCAAGAGAGCCCCGTCGTCGTTCGCAATCGTGTCTGTGGAAGTCTGCATGGGCTCTGCCGGCGTCCGCAGGTGTGTCTCGGTCTTGAAATCGCTCTGCGCGTTTCTCGTCCCCGTCAGGGTGCGTGCCACGTTTGTTTTCGAGATGTAGATCGGAACTTGCGGCTGGGGCAGCCCGCTGAACGTGGTTCTCAATTTCTGCGGGAGTCTGATGCTCGACGCCCGGGACGCCACGGATTCCTGCGACCCCTTAACGTATGACGCCCGTTTGTCGTTGCCATTTCGAGCATCGTCGTTCTGGATGGTCGTGATCTGGTTCGGGACGTTCTCGCGGCCGGCGGCCATCTTTTTCGGCGAACCGAGCATGGAATTGACCCTGTTCGAGGGGATCTGCTTGGTCGGTGCGAGGCTATTGACGAGCATGATGTCGTTGCAATTGTCGTCGGAGAAATTCACATTTCCCAGATTCCCTCCATTACACACGCCCGTCTGGTTGGTCCCACCTGAAACGGTAACGCTGCCGTTACTAGGGGCACGCTTCGTGCCACCCCTGTAATAAGTCATGCGCGAGCTATTAGTGCTCAGAGTTGGAGAATTGTTAGAAGTTACAGCAGGAGAAGAAGAGGAGGAAGAAGAAGTAGTTTTAAGCTTGCGACCAGAAGCCACCGCAATAAAAGTCCCGGTACCAGAGTTAGAATTACCCAAATTGGCGATTTTGTTCTCGTATTGGCTGACAAGTTCCCCGGTGCGCTCCTGGGAGAGGGATTTCAAGGTGGCCGGAACGCGTTTCTTGAAGCCAAATGACGTGGCACTGCCACGGGCGTAAGGAACCTTGCGTTTGTCTTTGGTGTCGGCCATGGCAACGGTGCTGTAGGTTGGGGGTCCTCCGTTGCTCCTACATGAGTAGCATGAGCCCATCAACGTCTCTACACTTCCAAAAATAATAAAAAAGGAAAAACCTGGAAAGAAAAAAAAATGAAGGATGATGTCTGGAGAATTGTCGCATGGTTTTTTTCCCGTTTGACACTGGATCAGAAACAAAACTTAAAACTATGGCTGCAACAGATATTTACCAGTTAGTAGAAACGAATAACCATGCATTTGTTTAAATGAGCATGTAACACTAGTAAGGGGAAGCTGTTGGAGTGAAAAAAAAAATATTTTCTACAATTTAAGAGTGAGTTTCAGTGGAGAGTTTCCTTTGGTTAATGAACAGTAGTCCTAGTTTGTTGTCTATAAATAAGCTATGAGTAGTTTTTTTGTCTCGGCATACCATTTGTTGTGCATATTTTACACTGCATTGCATGGATTCTACAAGCTTTCTTGCCATAAAATCTTGACATTCTTAAATCACGTCTATGATTAAATCTTTCATACTATACAGGCATATATTAATTATACAGAATTTATTATATTCCATACCATAAATGAAATTTCATTAACATAAAAAGTTATTTTATTCAAAAATCTTTTAGACTGGATTACAGTGGCATTGACACAGAAATAAAAGCCGAGGTTCGAATTGGAAGCTTTCATAATACTTTTTTATGAATTTGTGGTAAGGGTATATATACCTTCGAAAAATGAGAAGAAAAAAACAACACTGGGAATTAATTATTTTTTTGCATTGAAAATAAATGGAAACGTGCGAAAGGGGATATGGAGGTCCAACTTTTGGGTCAACTATTTAATCCCATCACACACCAGTCATGTGTAATGATAGAAATCAATGTATAATTATGATTTCAAGTACTACATCGTGACGTTGCATCATTGTAGGCCTATAGGCCTGCAAATAACGTTACCAGAGTAACATTCCACCGTAGAAATTAAAAAAAAAATAAAGTTTTAGCTCAATTTATTTTGTGCATTTTTGCTAGTACATGTATATATATAGACAAATATTGCAGCCTTAACCTATTTCAAAACTAGTTTTGACTTTCATAATGCAACCGGTGTATAATTGTTGTACCTATTCATTTCTTAAATGGTTTGTGTAAACATAGCATTCATTCACATGAATTTTTACAAATAAGACAAGGATTGATCAAACCAAGCACAAACTTGCTTTAGACAAGTGTATTGAATGTTTTGTGAAAGTGGGCTTTCACTAAAAACATTTATAAATTAAAACAAAAAAAGAACTATTAACAATACATTTTCAAATTTTAATTCAAGATTCTGGCATCAAAAATTATGCAAAATCTTATAACATTATTATGTAGGTACAGCGTTCAACAACTTTTATAGTTCTTTTATTACATTTTGTAGGATTAGACTTGAAGCTATGCCAAATTCAGTAAAATGATGAAAGCTTTGCATATTAAACAAATTTGGCAGATAATGTCTATTGGCAAGTGACTATTTTTAATAATTAATTTATCACATGATGTATTATTATTAAACGGGAGTGCAACCCTAAGAAAAAGTTATTTCTAAATAATAGAACATGTCAAAATATTCCATATCTAAAATTTCGGCACCTATTTTCAGCCTAGTTTTTTTAAACAAGAAAGAAATATAAAAACGATACAACTTTCCTGCTCCCCTATACGCAAGCTGCTCAGTATAGTTAAGTCCAGACGAAAACCTTCTTCTTGGCATTGAAGGTCAATGCAGAAAAATGGCTATCGTCTGTGACGTCACTATACCGATCTGTTTGCGTACAAGGGGGCAGCATAAGTCCTTTTTGTTTATTTCTGATTTTTTTATAAAAAATAAACTAGACCGAACATAGTTGCCAAAATTTGGATATGGACTATTTTTGATATGCTCTTTCGTTTGCAAATAACTTTCTGAGGGTTGCATTCCACTTTAGTCTATTTAATCATATATGTTATTGTAACTTATCTAAATACAAGTAATAAATTACATTTTATAGGCCTACTACAGAATAGCATAAATCTACCAGTCAGGTTAGAAAATCCACAAACAAATGTTGACCAACACATTTTTTCTCTATTTTGTAATAAGCTACTAAGTAAATACTATAATTAAAACCTCGTAAAACCTTCCAATGAACTGTTGTGGTTTGTCCTAATAAATGGTTCCAATAATGAAAGCATACCTACAAAAGGGCTCCCACCCCAAAATTGTTAGGATTTTAATACACATTCTGCAAATCTTAGAATTTTTGGGGTTAAGTCTTTTTTAATTTTAGACAATGTTAAGATTTGTATGACTGAAAGCTGGTCTTAGTGTGGAAAACTTGTTATTTAAAGTACTATTTTTCACACGCTGTTCTACATTACTAAGTGTACGAGGTTAAAGCAGATTCTGTACATAAATACCATATAAAACCAAAATCAAACAAGTTTTTTTTTAAAAATAATTGTTAATAAACTGCTTGTGTTTCAAGCTTGTCTTACAAAAGCAGAAGTCATTACAATGGCATAGAGAGATACCGGTACCGGTACCTGAAAATATTTCCTGATTATACCATATTAAAATTTTCATCAATTTTTGAACATATAAGAAAAAAATTAATTTTTTTTTAAAATTTTAGGAAATGCAAATACAATACAAAATTGTATAAATTTCAGGAAAAGTGGGAGCTCTGCAATAAATCTAACGGTTCTACAGCATTTAAAAGCTTGAATGGCAACTGAGTTTACCAAATGTCAGCCCCATAGGCTACTTCGGGATAGATTTTACATATAATAATTTAAATTGTAAAATATATGTAAAATGGCCACATGCAGGCTTTAAGACTACCTGTTTTGCGAGGAGTTGGCGCTATCAAAAAATTACCAGCTGCATTTGTGGTGTCCAATTTGCTAATAACCATGTACCGCGGGTATTTGAGGTTTTACTACAACATAAACCAGGATAGACAGATGAATTTACGCTGATATAAATGATACTATACACATTTATCCGCACACCATAATAACAAACTTAAAAATGTATGCACAAAAAGCACCGGCACAATCTTTTACCAGACTAGTCCAAGAAAAGCCTGCAAAGCACTTTTGAAAAATTCTGAGAAAAAACTCCGAAAGCAGACGATTAAAGCAAGTTTGGCAAGTTATAAATTTGTAAAACTTATTTTTTTATTTTCAAGCACTGTTTACTGTGGGAATAATAATTTGTGGTACATGCATTGGCCATGCTCAACAGCTTATCGAGACAATATTTAGAGTTACGCCCGGATGGCTTAATACTTTAGGGTGGACTAATAACTTTTTTTGCCAGTGTTTCCTACTTCTCACGTGTTAAGACAAACAATGGCAACTTTTTCAGCATTTTAATGCAAAGGTAAACAGCTTTTTGGAGAGGAAATTTCTCTGCCTCACTGCTCAAGAGAGCAATTCAGAAAACACTTTAGGGGTAAATGTTATTACAGCCTGACAAAAGTGTGAGGAAACGTGAATTAATGTTCGGAGATAATTTGCCTATTACCGACATATTTAGTGGAATCTAAGCACTGGCGAGCTAAAAAACATGATTTGCCAAAATGTGCACCGTGGGTAAACAC